>CAUYQV010044470.1:0-12301 GCA_963574575.1 Galagoides demidoff | reverse complement strand
CCCAGCTACTTGGGAGGCGGAGGCAGGAGACTCGCTTGAGCCCAGGAGTTGGAGGTTGCTATGAGCTGTGATGCCATGGCACTCTACCCAGGGGGATAGCTTGAGGCTCCGTCTCAAAAAAAAAAAAAAAAAAAGAAAAGCTGATGGGTATATAAAAAGTGGCAGAATATAGGCAGGTTGAACAACGTACTATCTTTTTTTTATTTCTATAAACGTATGGGGTACAAGTGCAATTGTGTTCCACGGGTAGCGGCCAAGTCAGAGCTTTCAGGGTGTCTAGCACCCAAATAGTACACATGGTACCCGTTGTCACTTCTCATCATGCCCCCTACCCCGCCCCGCCCTCCCCGTCCAAATTCCCACTCTCATTCCACTCTCTGCATCTGTGTGTCCAGCTTTTTTAGCTTCCACTTATGAATGAAAGCCTGTGACATTGTCGTTCTGTGCCTGCTCTGTTCCATTTAGGGTAACGGCTTCCAGTTCTGTCTGTGCTGCTGCACAGGACACGATTTCATTCTTTTTCATGAGTGAATAGTATTTCACTATGAACACACACTGCATTTTCTTTACTCAGTCGCCCACTGATGATTCCATATTTTTGCTGCTGTGAACAGTGCTATGATACACATGTGAGTGCAGGGATCTTTTGGATATACTGATTTCCTTTGGTAGACGCTCTGTAGTGGGATTACTGAATCATATGTCGTCCTATTTGTAATTCATTGAGAACTCTCTATACTGTTTTTCATAGAGGCTGTGTTAATGTACATTCCCACCAAAGGTGCATAAGCGTTATCTTTTCCCCACATTCTTGCCAGTAATGTATTGTCTTTAAGAGCTATAGAATTAACTCATAGCTTTTAGACACCAAAATATGCTGAATACCCACAGGCTTAAAGATAAACAACAGAAAAGTCTTCTAAGATTTCAGCACCAGGTCCTGCCACTTCTTAAGCTTGTAGAGAGTCACAGATTAATAGAAAGGCAGATCAGAAACTCAGAACTTAATGCTGTAGATGTCTTATGGCTCAAGATCCATGTATCAGTTGCCTGTGGCTGCACTAACAATCACAGTCTTGGTGACTCAAAGCAACAAAAGTGACAATTGTGACTTCCTCACAACTCTGAAGGTCACAAGTCCAAAATCACAGGGTTGCCACCATGGTGTGGGTGGGACTGTGCTCCATGAAGCTGGTGGAGCATCTGATCCTGCCTCTGCTAGCTCCGGCTGCCAGCATTCTTGGGCTTGTGGCCACATCTCTCCAACCTCTGCCTCTATCTTCATATCCTCTTCTCCTTTCTGTTTGTATCAAATGTCCTTTTGTCTCTTGTAAGGCTGCTATGATTGCATTTAGGGGCTACCTGGAATAATTTCCTCATCTCAAAGTCCTTAACTTAATTACATCTGCAAAGATCCTTTAGTTCTAATAAGAAAACATATCATATCCAGAGATGAGGACCTGACATCATTGAGGCCATTTTTCTGCCTGTCACAGGCTGAGACTGGAGCCATGATGGTCCTAGGAAGCAGAGGACATCTCTAGCCTTTTCATTCCTTCATGTATGGGAATAAACACCCCCCCCCCACACACACACATACAAAGTGACCAGGTGTCCTTCACAGAAACACGTTTCTTTCACTCAGCTGAGAATTTAGGAGAGGTGCAGTTCAGACAAAGAGTCCTCTTTCTCAAGGTGATGGCTGCTAAGGCATCACTGAGATAGGAAAAAGTGAGAGTGTGTATGTATGTGGGGCGTAGATGGAATAAGGGAGGGTCAGGAGAAAGGGTTGAAACATTGAGGGTGCAAAGAAAGAAAAGGGGGGGGGAGAAATCAAGAAAACAACGAGGAAAGGGAAGGGAAGGAAGGGATCGGGAGAAGGGGAAAAATAAGAATGATTTGGAGAAAAGTGAAGAAAAATGAAAATAGAAAGATTGCAAAATTCATGGAGAAGGTAGGTGGGAAGAACAGAGGGGAGGGGATGATAAGAAGAAATGTGAAAGAGAGGAAAGGAAGAGGAGAAGGAGATTGACAGCCGCTGGAGAGTAGAGAGGAAGGCAGAGGGTTCAAGCCACTGAAGAAGCAGAGCAGAATTGAGGGAAAAAAGAGAGGGCAGAGTGGGAGCTCGTGCTGGGGAGAAATTATCACAGGCAAGGGATGGGGACCAGTGTCTGTCTGTCTATATGGTAATGTGTTGAAATTTGTCGAAATAAATACAGCAGCTGCGAGTTAAAATCACATCCATCGGCTGTTACAGGCTGGTAATTGTCCATACAGATATTTTCTCTCTGGTTCCAGACCCTGGCTTATCAGAGGACAGCATGCTTTTGAAAGGCCACGTTACTTTGTAAGTACATTTCACATCCAAAAGTTCCACTAAGCGTGATACACTGGAGATTTAGTTTCCACTCTGTGTAGCGCCCAGGCCCCAGCACACTGATTTTTAAATGGCCGTTTTGATCATCAGGGCCCTGTGGTCCCGGGGCAGGGTAAACCTTCCAACTGGCTCTCTTGAAATCAGTCACTGGGCCCCCTCCTGACCTCACCCCTCCCTTCCTGTTTCCTGCCTTTCTCCCTCCCTCCCTCCTCTTTTGTGCTTCCTCCTTCCCCGTCTTCCGCTGTTTCTTCCTTTAACCCCTTTCCCCTTCCTCCTTTCCTTTTTTCTCTAAGACTTCCTCCTCTTTTGCTGCTTCTTGTTTCTCTCTCTCCCCCTTCCCCACCACCCTGCACCTTGTGATTGGTAAGTACAGGCAGTGTAAAGCAGGAGACCGCACAGCTCAGCACACCGATGCTCAACGCGACGCGGGGGCGCTGGATAATTCTTTGTTGTGGGGCTGTCCTGTAGCGTCCCTGACCGCTTCTGGCTGCATGCCAGTACCACCTCCCCTCTTCTAACTGCGACAACCCCAGATGTCTCCAGATATCATCAGATGTCTGCTGTGGTATGGGGGAGATCATCCCTGGTTGAGAGAGGCCATGCTTGGTGGTCAGACCCTAGCTCCAGGCCCACCATCTCTCCACCTGCTGGCTATGGAATCCCCGAAGACTTCCAGGCACGGCAGAACCACCTGAAGGGCTTGTTGAGACACAAAGTGCTGGATCCCACCCTACGGACTTTTGGTGCAGTGAATCTGTAGTGGGGTCCCAGAATGGCCATTTCTAACAGTCCCAGGTGCTGCCGCTGGTCCAGGCCCCACCTTGAGAACCACTGCCTGCCCCTCGGTTGGCTGCTTCTCCGTCTCTCACCAAAGTGCAGAGTTCCTAAGACGGCCCTTTCTGGCCAGCCCTACAGAGTAAGAGAGGTCATGGCTTTAAGACACCCAGCATAGGATCCTGGTCCAGCATAGGATCCTGGTCCAGCACAGGTGATGAATAAATGGTAGCTTGTTGAGACGATCCACTTACAGCATGGTTGGTCTTTGACAAGAATGGTGAGAATTAAAAGTGCGTATGGGTATATTCACACAAATGCTCCCATTTTTAAAGAAAAGGTTCAATGGCTTTTTAGCAACAGAGTATATGCACTTATTAATAGATCTCGCTCGGTGGGATCAGTCTCCTGCAGTGATGGGAGATAAATGATTAAAGGCAGCCCTGCTCCCCAGAGCCTGGGCATCGAAAATTGATAACCCACGCACACGCTTGTTAATAGGAACCAGTGCAAACTCTGTTACTAATGTCTGAGATGAAAGAGCAGCTGTAGATTTGGGTGCCTAAAATCCCTCTAATGCCATCTTCCCAGCTGAAAAGGAATTTGCATTTATGGTACATCTACTACTGTGTGCCAGGTGACGTGTGAGAGTGTGTACATACGTGTGCTTGTTCCTTAAACTGCTGGAGGAACTCTTGCTGCTATTTGTCACATTAAGAAACTAGTTCTTAAAGGCACCTTTGTTACCCCATCTTACAGCTAAAGAAGCTGAGGCCTAGGTGTTAAGTAACTTGTTCAAGGTCACACACAAGGCTGAGACGGCAGAATCAAGCTCTGAACCCAGCCCATTCTGTCTCTAGGGCCTATACAATCCTATCCTCACATGCTTAACACCACACTGCCTCCAGCAGGACACAGATTTTCTACACTTGATCTTAGCCAAAAGGCCAAGAAGCAATACACACAGACTTTCTAAAAGTAGCAGGGAGAAGTTGCAAGGAGGCGGCTCAAAACAGGAAAGATCATTCCAAGGAGTTTACAAAGGGCTCTCATTCTCTTCCTACCTTTGTTGTCTAAAAGACAGGCAGAATGGAGGGTTTTCTAAAGATACTTTGTTTCTCTTCTGGCACTGATCCTATTTAATTCAGGGGTTTGTTTCCTTGGGAGGTTCTGGAGGGGAAGCTGGTGCCTGCATGCAGAATGTACTTGCATTAATAGTTGTTAGATGGAATTGGAGACCAGTGAACTTCACCTCTGCAGTGATGAGATTGCTTTGTGGGAACTCTAACTCGAATGGTCCTGATTCTGGATTCCGTTACCGCTCTCTCCGATGGCTTCTTCTACTAGACAAAATTTCTTTCCTCATTCCCCAGGCCCACCCTCCTGAACCTTTTCCCCCGGTCTTTGTCTGAGGGGAGTTGCATGGCTCTGCCACTTGGAATGTCCTTCCCATTTCGGATTCTCCAGGTTTGCCAAGTACATCCCTCCCATACCTCCTAAGGGTGGCCTGGCTTGAAAACAAATCTCTCTAAGAAAGGGAAAATTCTAAAAACCCACATTTAAGGGGAGGGTCACAAAATACTTAGATGCTAAGATCTGAGAGACTTGTACAAATTATTTGTCCCAACATTTGATAAGACCAAATCCGGCAAGATTAATGATCAGTTGACTTTTACGCAGCGCTGGAAGGGGAACACTGTTTTCTCTATGCTCAGATTTACACTTTTCCTCCCCTCGGTGTTATTTCTGTCACAGTCAAAAATAAGTTGCTGTCAAAGTGATTTGATGTCTAGGAAAACAGCTTAGGTAAACTTGAAAGGATTGATGTAAGGGCTCGTGAATGATAGTCATAATTTTAAGGGGGGGGGGGAAGAAGAATATAAATTTCAACCCAACAAGTGAAGTTAAATTTCTAAAATTTTGGATCCTCGGGAAACAGACTTAGAAACGTCTTTGCTACACTGATGGAATATACCCTGTTACTTACGGGATTTAGCTTGAGTGTCACTTATCAAACATCTATGTGCAGGGACAGCATGAACTTTTGGAAGAAATGTATATCTCCTTCTGTCCCACCACAACCCTAAATGGGAGAGATCGTTACCCTCATTTTTCAAAAGAAGCAACCAGGGGGGGAAGAGACTCATGACTTTGTCAAGGTCATGCAGTTTAATAAGGGTCCAACCCTAGATCATGTCCAGCTTCAAGCTTGTGCTTGGTCAGTGGGGGATTCTGTGCCTTTTTCCTTGAGAAACAGGAGACTCAATAGCATTTTAAGGACCCCTGTCGGCCTCATTTTCAAGTCTTTAAACTTTCAAAGTTTTCAAGGTTACACTGTAACTCCCCAGTCCCTCTCCCTAGAGGGCCTTGATCTTGATAACTGCAAGTTAAGGTTTGTTTGAATAATCCATTAACGTTGAGAAAATTACCTTCTCATTATGAAGTATTCTGTGTCACTCTGATACTAATTACTCTAACCATATTTATTGAGGATTAATGACTGAGCAATATTTTATTAATAACCAACTACATTTATTATTGCATAAATAATAAATAGAGTGCCTCATTAAATATAGATGCATTTTTTATTTGAGCACCTTCATTGAAAGTGTTGCCAAAAATTTTTGCATTGATTAAAAATCTCATTAAAATGGTTGGCTAGCCTTGCCTTCCTGCTCCCCCTACACACACCTTCCCCAAAAGAGTCCTTGGAAATTCCTACGGAGTCGGTAGACTTCGGGGCTCTTTGCCTGAAGCCCCCGCCACAATGCACAGATGCTGGGTGTGAGTCCTGGCTGACGTGGGGACCTTCATTTTCTCTCTTCTGTTACTTGTGTTTTCCTTCTGTGACTTTGCAACCCTCCCCTGGTGTGAGGAAGCTCTGGGACCCTATAAGTCTAACAGCTCATCTGGAATCATGGACCCCGGGGGAATAGGAAAGAACTGTTCTTGCCTTTCATTTACAGCTGAGGAGATTGAGGCAAGGAGTAGAGCAGTGACTTGTTCAACGTCACGATGTTATTAGTAAAGCAAGACCCGGTGAGAGATCTCCTGACCTTGGGTGTTCTCTCCACTTCACTTCACCGCTTGGAGCCAATAGTTCAGCTGATACACTCTCTTCTCGGGCTAAGGGTCCCGTGGTCCTCCCTTGATCTGGATAACATGTATGAGGACTTTTCTCTCTTCTTTCTTTTTTGTTAATCACTAAAATCCCAAATATTACAAAGTTGCTTCTCTTGTTAACAGATACATTCCAACTTTTTTAGCTGAAAGCCCCTCCTCTCAAATTCCATCATCCTCCAGGGTTGTGCCACCCCCAAGAATCTCCATGTGTGTGCGTGCACTTGTGTGCTCCCCTGTTCTTGTAAAGCCAGCCTGTGCTACTCATGGCTGCCCACATCTCACCTGCCCCCATCCTCCCTGTTCCTGCCCCCCCTTGCTGGATGCTGTTTAGTCTTGACGGCCCCTGAGGGAGCCTCTCTGGGGCCGCCCCAGTCATGCTGAGCAGAAGCCAGGGTGCACGTGGAGCTGCTCATTCCTCATGCCCCAAAGCTGCCAGGCCCTAGAGATGCTGGAGCAGGTAGGGATCAGTGAAGGGGTGAAGCCTCACTCCCCAACTCCTGGAGGCCCCCTGTGCCTCTGCACCCCACAACAGCACAACCTGTGTGCCCCCACCTGCTTCAGCTTCAAACTTCATTTCTCTGGGCTCCAACCTAGACCAGAAATGAAGTGGGGTGGGGAACAGGGGGACATGCCAGCCTCACTCTTTATCGTCCTCTTTACCCCATGGTCTCTGGCCTTTAATTCTCTTCTTCTTTCAAGGGGAAAATAAAAGTCTTCATACA
Organism: Galagoides demidoff; assembly: GCA_963574575.1. Taxonomy (NCBI): domain Eukaryota; kingdom Metazoa; phylum Chordata; class Mammalia; order Primates; family Galagidae; genus Galagoides; species Galagoides demidoff. The sequence continues at coordinate 5,305 of CAUYQV010044470.1, read as the reverse complement.
TGTTACCCAGATCAACGGGGGACCACAGGACTGTCTAGCCCCTCAGTTCTCATGCAGACAAACTGCACCTCATCTCTGTCCCGGCGGGCCACCTGCTCTACGTACCATTAGTCCCTTTGTCCTGTGCCTTTTCCTGCCATCTTCATAGTCAGAGGCCTGGCAGCCTCGGCCGTCGCAACTGTTAGTTCACCCCTGGAATCAAAGCACAGCTGTTAGTGCAGTAGGCTTGCCTGTGTTCCCTAGCAAACTATGATTTTTATTTTTAAGGATGAAGACTTGTTCCTTTTCTCATTTTATTTTTATTATTTAAATTCTATACCTTCAGCACGTAGCACAGAGCCTGGTACACAGTAGGCCCTGTCGAGATGCCTATTAAATATTACTGAACTAATGCCTCAATCCCTCTTTCCACTGGGGTTGAGGTTAAAAGAACCAATAGCCAAACTTTCTTTGACCTGGGGAACGGGCTAAGCCTCCGAATGAGACTCTAGTTCAATTTCCAGCTTCAGTGTCACAGTGAGCTCTAAACTGTGACCCTTGTATCTATTTCACTAACACTCCTAGACTCCCTCTTCCCACCCCAACCCCTGCAACAACAGAAGTCCTCATTCCACTAAAACTGTGTCATTTCTTTAGCGTTTGGGGGGTTAGAAACTAGGACAAGACTATCAGCTAAATGCAGGGGGTAGCGGCGTGCTGACTGTATATCTTATCAGATATTCAAGAATGCAGCAAGAAATGTCACGGGGAGCTTTCGACAAAAATATTTAATTAATAGCAACAGCTACAGAAAGGAATAACAGCATCCAGGCAATTACAGTGTTCAATAAAGCAGCTCTCGGAGGATGGGGCGGCAGTAGAGTACTAACCGATGGGCTGCATTTAAATATGTTATCTGCTCACTGGACGGCTCCACGGGCTTCTCCTCACCAAGACATGGCCAGCAATGGTGTTGTTATTCTATATATATATATATACATATATAGATAGATAGATAGATAGATTTTTTTTTTTTTTTTGGTGATGGAGCAATAAATTAAATTATCTGGGAGAGTGGGCAGAGATTTTTAGCCCTCTCTGAAATACCCATCAATTCTTTGGCCCTAGCAACAGATATTGGGAACAGCGGACGGAGAGCCAGAAAGCTCCCTGAATGAGCAATAAGCTGTGTTTCGGGGGGGGGGGGGAAGCTCATGGAGTGTTAACTGGGGGTCAGTAGGAAAAGTTGGGGTTTGTAAGTTTCCAATTCTGGCCATATGACTTTGGAAACGTTACTTTGCCTCTGTCAACCTTTTTTTTTTTTTTTTTTCTTACTCATAAAAGGTGTGCTGAGATCCACCCAGCTGTGCGGTTGTGGTGATGTAGAGAGATAACTCAGAGCGCCCCCAGCACAGGGTTGCAGTTCAGGGGACGGTGGGCCTTTCCTTCCTGGGTGTCAGCGTCAGAGCCAGGGAAGTGGTATTTGATTTTCTGGCCACTGAGGGTCCCATGGTACGGACATGGAACTAGCTGCCCCCCACCCCTGACCGCTGCCAGGCAGTGCCCCACCAAGGTCACCTCAATGCTATCTTTGACAGTGCGATTGGCTTGTTGTCTTTGAACCTCCCGTCCTGTGTGTGGAATCAGCCAGCATGTCTCTTTCTTTCCTGTCTGGCATCTTTCTCCCTATTTTATTGCTTTACTTTTACAATCAGAAAAAGCTCTGCTTACTTGGTGAAAGAGGCAGCCTTCTCATCTCCAGGAGTCCCTGCTCTGGTGCGTCTCTGCTCCGACATGTCCTGCATACACAGGTCTCTCTGCCCGGGGTGCCCTTCCTGACTTCACCTTTTTAACTCAACTGCCCAGACCTCCCGTTCCCCACCAGCTCCTCCAGAGGGCAGGCTGGGGGCCATCAAACCGGTGCTGTGCCCTTCTGTGGGACACCCTCCCACAATCCCTGGTCCCAGGGCCACTCACATGGTGCTGTCCTTTCTCCTTGTCAGGAGGGACAGCTCGGGGGCAGAAGCTGTCTTTTATCCTCTACCCCAGTACGATGCCTGAGAAGGGTCTGTATTATATTAGTCTGTGCTCGCTGAGCTTAGGTCACGCAGTTAGAACAAGTTAGCAATGGTATCCACAAGTTGACTTAGATCAGAGGTTACTAGGAAAGCTCCTGGTTGTCAGTATTTATTCAGCAACACTCAGTGAATGTGATGCTTCCTTGAAGGCCTCTGTTTCTATTAATTTCCCCCTGGCCAGCAGAACTGATGGTGAGTCTTCCCCACCACCAGTGTTCTGTTTGTATGTGCCCAGGACCCTACAGGGCATGAGGAAGTGTGAGCAAAGAGTGACAGAAATGTGACAAAACCCACACCGCAGAGACCCTGTGAGCATGCGGCCGGCTGCTCGGCTGGTGTCCTCTGCTGATGCCATGTCTCTTCCTCTCCTGCCACTCCAGTAGCAGGTGTGGCTTCAAAGAGCGCTGTGCCTGAGGAACCTGGGTGAGCCCCGGGTATACATCTGTGTGCCCTCACCCCTGCCGTCTGGGCCCAGGACAGGTGACAGCCCTGCATGGTGCCTCTCTGGCCTTCCCACTGGGAGGGGTTTGCCATATTCCAGAGAGTCTACTGATCTCCTTCTGGGCCTTTCCTCCAGGCCTGATTGTGTGGGAGCCCCACATGGCTGCCCCTTCTGCCTCCATACTGTCCACTGCCTTCCTTTCCACCATTTGTGCCACTCCAGTCTGAACTCTAGGAAAAATAATAGGTTTTGTGGCCAGGACACACATGTTGTGTCAGAAAGGCCTGCACGGGGCCCTTCCTCTGCTTTTGAAGGCAGCGTGTCCTTCAGGGAGGGCACTGACCTCTCCTGGCCTGGCTCCTGATTTATGAATGAGCCCCGCGATATCTTCCTCACAGGCCTGTGAACTGGAAACAATGTATGTAAGTAAGACATTTAGAGTCTGACTGGGAGGGGTGCTAACAAATGGATGTTGCTACATTTGGGGAGAAATTAGACAAAGAGGGGATTTGGTGGTGAAGAGCATGGGATTCAGAGTAAAGCACGTGTGGATTGGATCCATTTCTGTCGTTTATCGGCTGTGGGACCGTGGGTGAGGAACTTACCCTCTGTGAGTCTACCTGGTGGGGCTGTTGTAAGGACATGCGCGCAGTAAGTATTTAGTAAGCGCCACATCACATCAGCACTGTCGGACTTGAATGAAGCCACCTTTACACACAGCTCCTGGAGCTGATGAGCTGCCTCTGCTGCCTGTCCAGCTGGCCGTGCCCAAGCTTGACTTCCACCCCCAGCCCCTCTCATGGCCACGTTCCAGGGGTCCCTGCAGACACACGTCTGGTGGTAAATGACATTTACAGGTCCTGACACATGATGGCGAAATGGTGCATCCTTTGTCTTATTCCCAATAATAGTTTGAATTTTCAAGGGGAAGAAAGAGCAAAGAAGAGGGTTTAAAAAATAACACACACAAAGTCTCAGGAATTAACGAAGTAATGGGGGAACACATTTCCATCCAAATGAGCTGGGCTCACGTTCCTGAGAAGGAACCACAGAGAGGAACAGCAAACCCACAAGCTCCGAGTGGAAACTGGGCAGACGGGCTGAATCAATCAGTGTCCAGTGGAGTCGTATTTGTAGCCATTCTCTGAACCCCCAAACCCTGGCGCCCCACGTCTGGACTACAGATGTTCATTCGACAGCCCCAAGGTGGACATCTCAATGTCTTCCTTCCCACATTAAAAAAGGATATCTGCTTCCAAATCCCTAAATGTGGTTAGGGTTGCTATCAAAATCTTTCTGTTCAGGGTGGCACCTGTGGCTCAAAGGAGTAGGGCGCTGGCTCCATATACCAGAGGTGGTGGGTTCAAACCCAGTCCCGGCCAGAAAATGTAAACAAAACAAAACAAAAAAAACTTTCTGTTCAAAGAAAGGGTGGTAGGACCCTGGTGCAGTGAGAGGACGGCTGTGCTAGGAGTCTTGTCATTTGGCTCATCACCCTGGCTTTATCCTCTGCTGTCTGTGTGACCAAGGGCAGGGTGCTCTACTTGTCTGGGTCAAAAGAGCAATAGGTTTAATCATCCTGCTTTTTTGGTCTTTATGCATTCTGCGGTTCAGCGTTGGTCAGGATGGGTTTTCAGGAGTGTCCTGCTGATCATAAAACAAAGGTACAGTGGGGGTTTCACCATGTGTGGGGCTGCAGGGGGACCAGGGGCAGGTGAGTGCGTGGCAGGCTCTGTCCTGGGTGCTGGACTCCTAGAGCCCTCGATTCCACTCCACTAGCATCATTATTCCATTTTAAGTCTGGTGAAACTGAAGCCCGGGGGTGACATAGTTCTAAGTGGCAGAGCTAAGATTTGGAGCCACACCTAGTCCCTAGACCCTGAAGTCCATGCTCTTCTCATAGAGGGGAGTTCCGTGCACTTCAGATGACCTCTGAAAATGCTTCCTCCAGCTGAGGAAACCAGGCTCGTGAGGAGTGTGGAAAGACCCAGACCTGAGGCTGCCGGGATGCTCTGCCGCTCAGCAGAAGCCAATATTTTGAATGTTGATGATTCCGATATGGTATTTGCATTTACTTAACTTCATGAAAGGTCTCCAGGGTAACTCTCCTATTAAGCAATTATACTGACTGCCTGAAGTCCTTAACTCTTAACTCCATGTCTAAATTCTCTACCTAGCCCCCCTCCCGACAAATTTTCTTTATTTTATTTTAATTTTTTATTGCTAGAGGTTCATTGAGGGTACAAAGAACTAGGTTACACTGATTGCATTTGTTAGGTAAAGTCCCTCTATGATTGTGACCCATTCCCAAGAGATGTGCCATATGTTGTGACCCCCCCTTCCCCCTCCTGCCTTCCCTCTCTCTGCAGCCCCACAGTGTACTAGGTCATCAATTGTCCTCATATCAGGATTGAGTACATAGGATTCTTGCTTCTCCATTCTTATGATGCTTTACTAAGAAGAATCTGTTTCACTTCCATCCAGGTTAGTACAAAAGATGTAAAGTCTCCATCTTTTTTAGTGGCTGAATAGTATTCCATGGCATACGTATACTACAGCTTGTTAATGCATTCCTGGGTTGGTGGGCATTTAGGCTGTTTCCACATTTTGGTGATTATAAACTGAGCTCTGATAGTCTAGTGCCAATGTCCTTATGATAAAAGGATTTTATTTTTCTTCTATATAAATGCCCAGTAATGGGATTGCAGGATCAAATGGGAGGTTTTATTTGAGTTCTTTGAGGATTCTCCATACTTCCTTCCAGAAAGGTTGTATTAGTTTGCAGTCCCACCAGCAGTGTAAAAGT
>CAUYQV010044468.1:0-10221 GCA_963574575.1 Galagoides demidoff | reverse complement strand
CCTTGACAGCTGGATTAGCAGAATATGTCAAAGATCCTTTGTCTCTGCTTCGTCTTTGAATGGGAAAAGAGGGTAACAATTCGTAACTATGAAACTGTGTCAGGTGTGGATTAGGAGTAAAATTTATACAAACTGCATGGCATGTGGACTTCTAAACAGAGAATATCAAAATTGATCCCGATTTGCAATACCAGAAAGTTCTAGGAGGGAGACCTGTTTCTACCGGAGAGCAGCTTGCTTTTAAGGTAAGTCATACAGAATTTCCACAGGGAAAGCCAGTCTAAGAAAGCTCTCACATCCAAAACTATAAATAACATGAGGAAGCAACCCACTATGAGTAACAATAAGCACACACACACACACACAAATTAGGCTACTGAGAAAATCAAGTTGTAGAATAATCTAACTTAAAATCATACATGGTTGTATTTAAAATGTATACCAATAAAAAGAAGAAATTGGGATGTACACGTCATCTATGGAAAAAAAACAAGATACATTTGAGAACGAGCCATGTAACATTTCTAGAAATAAAATAAAATGTTATCATTAAAACTAAAACCCAATTAATGATTTAAAGGGCAGATTGGATGCAATGCCAGAGAGTTTAAAACATGTAGGAGAAAATTATCCATTATAAGTCATGGAGACATTGAAAGACAAAACATATGAAAGGATGGTTCAGAGGATGAAGGGAGGATTCACTACATCCCTGGAGAGATTCCCAGAGAATGAGAAGAGAAAAGAGAAAAACATGAAATGTTTGAAAAGGTAATGGCTGAGAATTTTGTACTACTGCTGCAAACCAAGAATCCTTAGATTTGTAAAGCTCGAAAAGTCCCACTAACGATTTTATCAGTTAATGACAATAATCACATCTAGACACACTGTAGTGAAACTGCAGCACAGCAAAGCCTCTTAAAGATCCAGACAGCAACTGGTGGGAGGAAGGTTTCAACAAGAGTTGCCAGAAAACAATGCTATTTCTACACCCTAACAATTAAAAACCCCAGAAGGAAATTAAGGAAACAATTCCATTTAAAATAGCACTAAAATACTTATGAATGAAATTTAAAAAGAAGTGTGATATTTGCACATTGAAAACTACTATAGAACATTCTTAAAATAAATTAAAGAAGAGCTAAATAAATGAAAACACATATGTTTTTATGGATTGGAATGCTTTATATTGCTAAGATGGCAATGCTCTCAAAATTAATCTGCAGATTTTTTTTTTTTTTTGAGACAGAGTCTCACTATTTTGCCCTCAGTAGGGTGCGGTGGCATCACAGCTCACAGCAACTTCAAACTATTGGGCTCAAGCAATTCTCTTGCCCCAGCCTCCCGTGTAGCTGGGACTACAGGTGCCTCCCACAATGCCCAGCTATCTTTTTTTTTTTTTTTTGGTTGCAGTTGTCATTGTTTTCTAGCTGGCCCAGGCTGGTTTCAAAGCTGCCAGCCTCAGTGTATGTGGCTGGCACTGTAACCACTGTGCTACGGATGCCAAGCCTCATGTACAGATCTAATGCATTTTCTACCAAAATCACAGCTCATTTTGCTGCTGAAATGGACCAACGGCTCCTAAAATTCACATGAAAATGCATTGCATTACTCATTGGGGAAATGCATCTCGAAACCACAGTGAAATACTGCCCTCCACGATAGTTACCATAAAAATGGGAAATAACAAGTGTTGGTGATGATGAGGAGAAATTTGAACTCCTATATGTACGGCTCATGGGAATATAAAATTGGGTGCCACTTTGGAAAACAGCCTATTATGCAGCGAGTCTATTTCTAGGTGTATAGCCCCTAAGAATGTACACAGATGTTCAGAGCAGCATTCTTCTAGAAGTCTAGCCAAAAAGGGGAAACAATCCAAATGTCCATCAATTAATAAATGGATGGATAAATAAAATGCAACATATTCATGCAATGGGATATTATTAATCCATCAAAAGAACAAAAGAACGAAGTACTAGTTCACACCACAATACCGATGAAACCTGAAAATATCATACTAGGTAAAAGAAGCCAGGAAGAGAAGGTCACATCTTGTATTGTTTATATGAAACGCCCACAATAGGAAAATCCATAGAGATAGGAAATGAATTGCTATTTTCCAGGTGATGGTGGAAGGGGGTACTTAGGAGTGACTGTCCGTGAGTATGGCGTTTCTTTGGGGGATGATAAAAATGTCCTGGAATTAAACAGTGGTAATAATTGTATACATTTGTGACTATACTAAAAACCACTAGGTTGCACAAAAGAGTGAATTTTATTGCAGATGAATTATATTTCAATAGCAAAGAGAAAATTAGGAGCCCAAGTGGGCAAACCCCACTATTCAAATACGTGAGATCTCTGCTCCCGTCGCATTTATGAATATGTTGTCAGCCAAGGCAAATCCACGTGGTCCCATCTGGACTCAAGAGACAGGGAAGCACCCTTCATACCTGTGGACTTGGAGGTGACTGAACATTTACTGAGCAATAATTTGATGTATTGTAAATTACAGCAATTTATCACTTTGAGTATATAAAATGATGAAGGAATGAAATTACTGCACAAAATCAAATATAAGGCAGATGACAAAGTATTTTAAGGTTATTGCACTGACAAATGGCAGATAAAAATATTCATTAGGTAGTCAAGAGGATATTTCACATTTTAGAATAACACCAAATGGCTCAGCGCCCGTAGCTCAGTGGTTAAGGTATTGCCCACTTCACCAGGGCTGGTGGGTTCGAACTCAGCTGGGGCTGCTAAAAACAATGACAACTATATCAAAAAAAATTGCTGGGCGTTCTGGCAGGCGCCTATAGTTCCAGCTATTTGGGAGGCTGAGGCAAGAGAATCACTTAAGCCCAAGAGTTTGAGATTACTGTGAGTTGTGACACCAGGGCACTCTACCAAGGGCAACATAGTAAAACTCTGTCTCAAAAAAATAAAAAAACAATAACACTAAAGTCAGAAAATTTATACACAGACATTATACATATATATGTATAATGTGTGTGTATGTATATATACCTCCTAAAAATAAAAAAAGATAGTGAATAAAGACTACTTAATTGATCCAAGATGATACAAAAGGAGGGATGAAAAAGTTGACAAGAATCCTAGTGAACAGAAAGGCCACAGTAAAACGGTAGCAATAATCCCCAACGTGTGAATAGCTACCTTCAACGTAAAATTCTCCAGAGTAATCAGGTAAAAGACAGAAAGTCCGAGATTAGCATTTTAAAATGATAAATGCATTTATACGCTGTACACAAATGAAAAGAAAGAAGATTTTTGTGACCTTATTCCTAACAGAATATAAATATCCACATTCCCTTCTTAAAGTCTGACTGTAATGATAACATATTCAATGAGTATTTCAAAATGTATGTGAATACTTCAAATCAAGGACCTTTAAGCTCTCTGTAGAATTTTTTTACGTTCATCTTCATATACACCCCATACCGTGGGTGGCAAATAGTCAGGGCCAACTTGATCAAGCAGGAACAAGGGGTAAGCCCACAGGACTGAGCAAGCCATCTATCTCCCAAGTTTGTGCTGGGAGAAGCTGGAACGTAAAACATATTGAACCTCCACGGGATGACAAAGCCCCAGGAGATAGTCTGTGACAACGAGCAGATCAGGGGTCTTCCTGTCTCCAACCTTTTGTTTTGAATCATTGAAAAGCTCTGTCTGATATGAAAGCTGCTGGCTCGGTACCCGTAGCTCCGTGGTTAGGGCACCGGCCACACGCACCGGAGTTGGTGGGGTTGAACCCAGCCGGGGCTCATGAACAACAACAAAGTAGCCAGACATTATGGCGAGCACCTATAGTCCCAGCTACTTGGGAGGTGGAGGCAAGAGAATTGCTTAAGCCCAAGAGTTTGAGGTTGCTGTGAGCTGTGACACCATGGTGAGGGTGACATAGTGAGACTCTGTCTCAAAAAAGAAAAAAAGAAAGCTGATGAAGTCAGGGTGAGAGGACTGGATAGAAAACTGTCAGTGGTGACTTGTTACAAACCAACCCCAATTCCCATGTTAGGGTCTGGATTCAAAGGAAATAGATAAATAGCCTACTAAGCATTTAGTTGTATTGAAACAAATGAAACAAAGCAAATCATAAGCTTGTCTGCTGTTTGATCCTTTAACCCCTCAGGGGATGCAAGTCCTTGAACTCACAAGATGTCATTTAGTGGGCTAAGGAGGTCTAACCCACACACAGAAAGAGAATTTTAGCCAACGACCCTTTTAAATATGGCACAGAAGGGAAGGGAGAAAGAACACCTGGGGCTACCAGAAAGACTGGCCGAGAAATGCCCTCTTCTGCCAGAGAGCAACACTCCTACTTGCCTGCGGGATATGATGACTGCTACAGATATATGATCACTGTGTTTTATTCACCGATCTTTTCTTCTCCAAAGAGGAGTTTTACATCACATACATATTACAGTGCATTGGCTGGACTAGGTGTGGGTAAATTTGTAATTTAGGCATATATTGAAAGACACGCAGGTATTTCATCTTGAAATGACCAAGTCAGTTATATCTTAGCTTAAGAAGGAATCCAGGACTGGATTCCTTTTTCCCTTTGAGTAAGTTTTCTGTATGAAAAAGTAGGCATATGGGTATATTTTGAACAGCAATGGATATACTTTCCTGAAACTGTTGTTTGCCACCTAGCATCTATTTATCCTCTTTCTGAGGACAAAAGTCATGAATTTCCTTTGGAAAACGAACCCACCTCCTTTCTTAATCATGTGGATTGGGTTGGATGAATCACTTATCTGCTCAATGGACCTCGAATAGCTAAAAACCATCAATGAAGGCCATCCCTCTAGATAAAATGAAATAAACTCTTATCATGGAGGGAAGGGGAGAAAAATGAATTCTTTTTCTCTCTAACTCTAAATAACCAACAGAGTACATATATGAAAATTACGTGTAAGTTTATTTAAAGAAATCATTTTGATCGATTTCTATTCATAAATAAATACTGACATTAAACTCAATGTATGTCACGCCTGTTGTCCCAGCGCTGAGGGACAGGGGAGGCCAAGGCGGGTGGATCACCTGTGCTCAGAGGTTCGACACCAGCATGAGCCAGAGTGAGAGCCAGAGTGAGACCCTGTCTCTCAAAAATTGCCAGGCGTTCCGACAGGCGCCTGTAATCCCAGCTAGTTGGGAGGCTGAGGCTAGAGAATGACTTAAACCCAAGGACCCAGGGGTTGGCAGAGGTTACTGTGAGCTATGATTCCACAGTACTCTACTGAGTGTCACAAAGTGAGACTCTGTCTCCATAAAAAAACTAAGAAAGAAAGAAAGAAAAGAAAAGCAAAATTAAAAAAAAAAAAAACCTCAGGCAGTGCCTGTGGCTCATAGGAGTAGGGCGCCAGCCCCATATGCGGGAGGTGGCAGGTTCAAACCCAGCCCCGGCCAAAAACTGCAAAAAAAAAAAAAAAAGACTCAGTGTATGATTCTATCTGCAATGTAAAAATCATGCAAGGATACTTACCTGTAAAATGCATAGGGGCAATTACGCTGTGGAAAACAAAAATTTAGTTAGTATAACAAATTGGTCTGTATCAGTTCCCGCCTAGTTCTTAAAAATCACTGACAATGTGGGAATGGAATTTTTTAAATAAGCGTTTGTATAAGTTTTCTATTGTGTCATAATAAATAATCACAAATTTAATGGTTTACGACAACACAGATTTCATCTTTCCATTCTAGAGGAGAAAAGGTGGACGTTTGAGGTCTCCTTAGGCTGTAAGCAAAATGTTGGAAGGGCCGTGTTCCTTCTAGAGGCAGGAGGAGAGATTCCAATTCCTTATTCATTCAAGTAAATTGCAGGATTCATTTCCTGGTGGTTCATTTCTCAGGTACAGATTCCAGAGATTAGGGTGTGGGCATCTTTGGGGGACAAATTATTCTGTCTGCCATAGCTCTAATTTTTAACAAGACTTCAATGGACTGTGCTTTACAGTGTAAATTACCATGGGGAGTGTTTATACGAAGCAAGTCAGTTTCCTATGTTCAAATCAACCGAGCACGTTGTTGAAACATGTACACAAAGTGAACCCAGTCCCCATTACCCAGATCTGCGGCTGTGTGAAACGTGCCCCTTTATCTCTGAGTGCCATCTGCAATGTCCAAGGTGCCCCGTGTAGGAGACAGGACTTTCCTGTCAAGCAAGAGCAACAATTTGGTAATAATAAAGCACTTTCACATCGGGTCTCTGCCGTGTAATCACGCATCACCCCGCTCTACCTAACAGGTGAGCATTCCCCATCTCCAAACTCTATTTAGCTGGCTATGACAGGACTAATGTGGCTTCTTAAGATAAAAAGGAAAACCGTCACCTCTGTGTTAAGGTTTTGTCTTCATTTTGTGTATTCGGTCTGTATCAAAGCAAGACACATTATTGCTTGATTGATTAAAATTCACGCCTGAATTTCACTTTCTCTTGCATAAGAAATGAAAAGAGAAAAGCAACAGGGGAACAGGGAGCAGGATTCTGTCTTCCGCACCCCTACAAAAAGCCCGTGTCCTTGCCACTTTACTCCAAGGGGTTTCTTTTTTGTTTTTAATTTTTAATCGAAATCATAACTGTATCCACGTATGGGGTCCAATGTGAAAATCTGATACACAATGTGGAATGCTTACATCAAACCGATGGGCCTAACCATCACCTCACTTGCTTATTTTTTGTGGTAAGACGTTTAAAATTACTCTTCGTTATTTTGAAACATACCCTTGAATTGTGCACATTAGGCGAGATCCCACCAAATGCCCTCCCATGGGTTTTCTTATTTGTAAGCAAAGCTGTGGGAGAAATATTTCCTCAGGCCATTCCAGTTTTTTAAGTCTATTATCAGTCATTTTCAACAGGTGTGTCATGAGCGGGTCTTAGGTGTGCCATGAAAATTTTCAAAGGTGATCGATTAAATCATTTTTGAAAGAAGTTCAAAGCACATGAAGTATATTTCTTTCTTTTTTTTTTTTTTGTTTTTTACTCTTTATTCTTTTCTTTGTTTTGGTCAACATAATTCAAGTGTGCCACATACGTTTATTGGTTCAAGTGTGCTGTGAGAAGGAAAGGCTGAGAAACCCTGGTCTATCTAATTAACTATTGGTTAGAATTATACAGTCATCAGATGCACAGAATCTATCTACAGCAGACTCTCTGGGCTCAATTCCCTGACTCGTAATTGTGAAAAGGTTCCTTAACTTCCTTGGGCTTTAGTTTCCTCATCTGCAAAATAAGAAGAATGATAATAGCTGTCTCACAAGTAAAAAAAAATGGATTAAAGGAGTTAATGCAAAGGTCTTAGGACACAGACTGACAGATAACAAATGCTGAATAAATCCTTGAGATGGGAGTTTGGGGGCTAGCATATGGTTCTGTGGAGTAAAGGCAAAGCACTTTGAGGATAAGCCACTGGCCCAAGGTCACGACGTTATTTAAAGCTGTGTCTGAATGCAGAGACCCTGGCCTTGGCCACTGTTCTGTGCTGCCTCCTTAAAGAACTACAGGGAGGGCTCCTCGGCAGCCCTCCTCACCTCGTGCCCAGAGGATGTCTCTCCCTCATCTCATTTTTCTTTAGCTTCCAGGTTCACATTCCCTATTTGTGTTTACTTATGAAGGGTTTTGCTCCAGTGATTAAGGACCTAAAGCGGATAATTACCCTGTGATTTGCAAGCAGTGCGGTGGCGGGTACTTCTCCGAGCCGAATCGCCGTATAAATATTACCTGTGTGCTGTGTCAGCTTATTGCCCACCTTGAGAGCAATCTCCCTGTTAGTTTTATGGCACATTAAGTCTCCTTTTGGAATGAATTGGGTTTGTAGGAGTCAGATTGGTTACATCGGAATAAAAGAGTAAACAGCAGGGATGACGAGGAGGCCATAAAACAGGAGCTGGAGAGAAAGAGAAGGGGAAGCGAGGGGAGGAGGCATTTAAAGGAGACGTTTAGAGTGATGAACTAATAGAAATGGGGTGTCAGTCTGAGATGGTTATACTTACCGCAGAGCGTGTGACTGTTACGACAGAGGTGTGAGTCAGAGGACGAAATGACACTTAGTGGTACAGGAAGGAAACTGTCTGCGGAGGGGGAGAAAGACATTAATATTTATCAAATGTCTACCCTCCTCTCTGTCTCTCCCTGTGCCGTTAAGGCAGCTGCGGAGACCCACTTACTGACCTTTGGGCCCAACCTGACACTTGGAGCCTCCCAACTTGCACCCATGGCCCCTTACCATCCATCGCCAGGGCCCCAGAGGGGAACGGCAAACAGAGAGGAATGAAGGGACCTTTAGCAGCCTGTGCCAGGCACTTATCACATCATACACGATGCTGGGAGGTCCGCTTCCTTTGCTAACGTATTAGCTACTTGAAGCTAGAAAGAATCCTGCATACTCGGGATATCTGATACTGACATATGTTAATTCAAAAAAAAATATGTAAAGAGGATGTACTGACTGGGAAATTCCATCTATAAACGTGCCAGCAGACCTGGGTTTCTTGATAGGAATTTTGGCCCAAGACTCAAGCCTTTCAAATGCAATTTCATTTCCTAATTACAGAATACCGGAGACCTGGAATTTGATTGGGAGGCCCTATATAAAACAAAATCTATTGATCGTGAGATTGATTTGTTTTATAGGTAGGGATTTACAGTACTCCATGGGCAAAGGATTTTAACTCCTCTGTTGACTTCTGTGATGGGGGGTCTCTATGATGTATCATCAGGATAAAAAGCAAGGCGAAGAAAACTGTTTGTAAAAAAATATGCAAAGATGTATGTGTGTGGTTTGCTCATTTTAATAAGCAACAGATAAGTTTTAAAAATTACAATGGTAACCTACAGGAAGTAAAATGAAAGAGAATATAGAGGGCTCCGTGCTTGTAGCTCAGCAGTTAGGGCACCAGCCACATACACTGGAGCCAACGGGTTCGAATCCAGCCTGGGCCTGCCAAATAACAATAACAACCAAAAGTAGCCGGGCATTGTGGCAGGCACCTATGGTCCCAGCTACTTGGGAGGCTGAGGCAAGAGAATTGCTTAAGCCCAAGAGTTTGCATTGCTGTGAGCTGTGATGCTACGGCACTCTACCGAGGGCAACACAGTGAGACTCTGTCTCAAAACAAAAAAGAGAGAGAGAGAGAGAAAGTATAGAGAACAGAGATAGATACTGGAATTTTTTTTTGAAAAAAAAATTTTTTTTTGAGACAGATTCTCACTATGTCACCCTCAGCGCCGTGGCATCACACCTCACAGCAACCTTAAACTCTTGGGCTTAAGCTATTCTCTTGCCTCAGCCTCCCAAGTAGCAGGGACTACAGGTGCCCACGATAACACCTGGCTATTTTGTTGTTGTTGTTTTGGCAGTTGTCATTTTTGTTCAGCAGGCCCAGGCTGGGATGGAACCTGCCAGCCTCCGTGTGGCCGGAGCCCTGACCACTAAGCTACGGGAGCTGAGCCAGATGCTCGAAATTTTAAAATATACCTTGTTTTATATTTTGGATCTTGGGATCAAAAAGTTAACATATGAAAATAAAAATAAGATGTAAGAATTAGTTCTCCAAAATTGAAATCATAATGAAATAAGGGAACCTGTGTATTGAGCGGGTGGCATAGCCATACAAAAAAGAATTATTTCAAGTGCTTTGAAAACAAGTTCCTTACACAGAGTATCTCCAGCAAAATATAGCCCAGGGAAAGGAGACTCTTTTTTTCTGAATCTCAGTAACACTACATGTGTGGTAAACTTTCATGGTTATTCTGAGACTGTTACAAAGTTTAAAATTTCAAAATGAGCACCAATGTTGATGGCATAAGAAACCAAGATTTTTGATGAGCGAATGAAATACAGATCTAAAAAGAGATTGAGTGAAAATATTGTAGCTTTCATTGGAAGTATCAGGAATGTATATGTGTCTTATTTGTAAATATAAATATCTTTGAATAAACATGCACTTCCATGTCTATATTGACACATGTGTATTCATAGATATATGTACACAGATACATGTATGTACATGCAAATTTCCTCCTTTGATTTTCTTTTCTTTTTTTTTTGAGACAGAGTCTCAGTATGTTACCCTTGGTACAGTGCCATGGAGTCATAGCTCACAACAACCTCAAATTCTCGGTCTTAAGTGATTCTCTTGCCTCAGCCCCCAAGTAGTGGGCTACAGGTGCCCACAACAACTGAACCC
>CAUYQV010044466.1:0-12101 GCA_963574575.1 Galagoides demidoff | reverse complement strand
GCACCATCTTCATACTCAAAGACTGGTATGTAATTGTCAAAGTCAGAAAAGTAAAGAACACAAACAGCTCAATGATGAAATTGGTTTACATTTATTTTTGGAAATCCATTTGAAATCCATAGAAGACCAATTGAATGGATGAAAACATGTCAGATAGTAGGTAAAAAAGCACACGAGAAAATTTCAACTATTTTTCCCAATTGAATTTAATAATGTTTTATTTCTCAGTTGACAGACTGAATAATCTGGCTCAGCCCAAATGTAGATCCTGGGAGATAATCTTTCTGCCATTGTGGCTAGTCCATAGCTAGTTAGGATTTGTGTATCTTCACTTATTCAAATAAGAAAAATTTTCATATATCTATGGTTTCTCTATTATTTGTGAAATATAATTATTTTCATTTTGATAAAAAAAAAGGTCTCCAAAATACCTTCATAATCTATGCTTTGATGAGGGGAATTTGGATATAGCAAAAAAGTTAATCGTCTCTTTATTACCTAAGAATCTTCACTTGAAATTAGTAGTTTGGGGGACTGTGCTTTTTATAATGTGCTTCTCGTTGGGGTTTCGATGTATAATGCCTGGCCCACACTGTTGTATAGTTCTTGATTTCACTGCCCAGGTTGTCACCTTCATTCCCATTTTGCATTTCAGTGTAATCACTTCTCAAATATTTTGTTGTCAGTTTGGTTACCAATAGAAACATCAGATAAATTAAAAATATCAAGATAAGTAATCAACAAACAAAAAAGCCAAGGTAATTATGTATATATGTATATATATATATGTATTTTTCATGTGTCAGAGAGTGAATGGGTAAATTTAGTGTGTATAAAGTAGTAATTCTCAATCTTTAGTATGTCTCATAATCATGGGAACAGATTGCTAAAACACAGTTTGCTGGGTCCCACCCTGAAGTTTCTCATTCACCAAATCTAGAGTGAGGCCTGAAAATCTATATTCCTAAAACTTTCCCAGCTGTTGCTGCTGGTCTGGGAACCAAACATAGAGAAATTGTAGCAGAGAAAAGTAGGATGAGGATAGTTTTAAAAACCAGTAAGGGTTCAGGGGGTTAGGAAATGCTAGAAACATCTGGAAGTCTGCAAGTAGCAAACAAGGCATGTTACTTTTCTCATCATATATTGGACAATCAAATTTATAGAACCTAACACAAAGAAGGAGAACTGTGGGGGGAAAGTTCAGGAATTTGTGTTTGTATAAATGGTAGACCAGAGTTACATGTTAATTTACTACATAATTTCAGAAGGATATTTAAATACTTCCAGCATTATAAACTGATACTGCATCAACCAGCCTTGCTCTCCAAAAATCCTCTCATGTTGCTGCTGTAATAGGCTGGCCTGGATGGACAATTGCTTGGACCCCGTGTGGTGGTTCAACTAGAGATTCCTAGTATCTCTATATTCTAATTCATTGGTTGCAACTAAAGTGCTTTTCTAACAGATTTTATTCTCTGATAGTGCACAGCACTGAAAAGAAAATCACTTTGCAAATCCAGTGATTTCATGGGCCACTAGGCTCTCTGCATTCTCTATTACCCAGTTTATCTTTTGTTCATTTAATGCATCACAAACAACATTGAATTAGTTTGTTGGACAATTAGGTAAGGTATTGAACTAAAGATGTACATATAAATATGTCAAGTAATTATTTTAAGAATATATTTCTGCAAGGCATAGTTGGAGAAGGCATGTTATAAAGGCTTTTTCTCCCAGATTTTTCTAATAGTTCAACAAGCACCAACTTTTACAAATAATACACTTTTTTCTAAGGTGTTCACCAGCAAGGAAATGAAATTTTTATAGTGGATGTTTAAAAAAAAGTTTCCAAGGAAATTAACTCTTGTAAACATCTTGAAAGAAACATCAGGAAATCAAATTGGTGTTTGTTAGTAGAAGGAACATTACCAATCAAGTCTACTTTTGCAAATGTTGGCTCATAGCCTAGTTTCTAGACTCTGCGAGTCTTTTCCTTCCCTAGCTGTGGTTACCTAAGCCCTCCTACAGCTTCACCATTGCCTTGACTTTCAGCATGAACTCTGAAACAATGCTGCAGAGATTCACATGATTGCATGTCCACAAACTATGGTTTGAGCCTGTTTACTGTGCCTCTGCTCTCATCTAGAGTTGCTATCTTGGTTCTGGTAAATGGATTTCAGTCGGTTCCCGAGTGTTCATCATCTTTTCTTCAGATACCTGATGGTTAAGCTGCAACTTGATCTTCTTGTGTTACCTCCCATGACCCTTCTCAGGAGTGGAATCCTGGACCATGGGCTTGAATCCTCCTCTATAATGACAGAAGTCCCTCATTACAGTCTGCTATGTCTCTTATAAGAATGAATTTTCTCATATTCCACCCATCTGTTTGGACAGGCCAACACTTCATTTGAAGCCCTTTGCTGATATCTACCCATCTGAGGTAAAACTCCCTATCACTCAATCCTACTGGACATGCTATTGTGTTCTCTGTTTATATCTGTAAGTGAAATCCATCCACCCAGATTCTATTTGGTGATGGCATCTTTTCTCAAATCCCAGCATTTTCTCACATGAGCTATATGACACAAATGTGTTTATCAGATGTCTGGAACTGTATTAGCCTCTAGGCTGCTGGATATGAACACAATATAATTTTTCTCCTAAAGAAATTCATTCTAGGGTGATGCCTGTGGCTCAGAGGAGTAGGACTCCAGGCCCATATGCCAGAGGTGGCGGGTTCAAACACAGCCCCTGCCAAAAACTACAAAAAAAAAAAAAGAAAGAAAGAAAGAAAGAAATTCATTCTAGATGACAGAACAAATAAGTAAACAATTGAAATAAACGTTGAATATTCCTTACCCAAAATCCTTGGGACCAGACATGGTTTGGATTTCAGATTTTTTTTTTCAAATTTTAGAATTTGAATATTATACTTACCAGTTGAGCATCACTAATTCAAAAATATGAAATCTGAAATGCTCCAATGAGCATGACCTTTATTATTATGTTAGCATTCAAAAAGTTTCAAATTTTGGAGCACTTTAGATTTTAGATTTGGGGATTAGGGAGGCTAAACTTGCACAATCCCTTAACAGCAAATTCTGAGAATCTTTCTCATAAGGAAATAGTACCCAGTGTCAGACAATTGTCCTTCCTCAAACATTTACTCTGCCATCATTTGCTCAAACTCTGCTATGTTCCAGGCATTTTTGTTAATACATTGAGAATGGACCCAGAGTACTATTCTGAGAACAGAGTCTGACCCAGACGTTCAGCCAGGCCTGGGGCACCAAGACCTTCTGCCTCCAAATACTAATCATATTTGTCTTCCAGTCCTAAGAAGTCAATAGGAGCTATTTATAAAAAATTGTCCCCAAAGTTGGTTTCTGCTCCCTTTATGCTCAGATGATCTACCCAGGATGCTGATGACTATAGGATGTGGGGTTGTAAACACAGCCAGCTTGTTGTCAAATGTGTTTTATTTCCAGAACCTCTGAACCAAGTATCAGCCAGTTCCATTTACAATTCCTATTAGCTGGAGCTGGATATACTGAAAGGATGAGGGTTTTTTGAGCTTATTAAAGTACTTATCAGAACAGATAGAAGGAAACCCTGATGACAAATCTATTGTAACTTTCAAAAGTCGACATTAACTTCTGAGTAGCAGAGTGGTCTTGAGTTTCCAGTGGAAAGACCCACCATGAAGTCCCTCTTACCTCCTAACTCACTGGAGAGACACATGGACCTTCCTTGGAATTACCCAATAACAAGTGAGTATCCAAGAGCTTCTAAAATAGTCTTCTTCCTAAATTGTTAAAGCTGCCCATCTGGGCCTGAGGTGGGAATATCAGACATTTCTTAATATGTCCTAGGGACATGTGGGAATTGTCATAGCTCCTGTAACCTTAACTCTAGAACTAATAGACACTTTGCCAAGCTTTGTTGCTTCTTTCCCCAAATTCCAAACCAGCCCTTGCACACTGGAGGATAATTCTGAAACAAACCTGGGAAGGAGATCCTTACCCAGTCAATTTTCCTGAAGTTTCATGAGGATTCTGAAGAGAGGAGACAGGTGCTGGACTAAGAGAGGGTAGGAAGGCCAAGGTAAGGTGTGCACTCTGAGGCAGTGAGGTGGTTGCAGGATACTCCAGAGACTTGCAGCAAAGAATTATGGTGCCATGGCCCCAGAAATGAGTAATGCTGTTAATTGCAACTTCAGTTGTGCATTTGAAATAATGAAAAGACAAAATCAGTCACTTAACCTCTTCTAATATGAGTTTACTCATCTACAAAACATATGCACACTAACTCACAACATTCTTCACATAAGCTAATGAGAAAAGCATGTTAAAGTACTTACCATATTTTAAGGATTTATGGAAATATACTACTTACTAAGTTAGTTTATACTTCTGTCACCTATTTTTTCTTTTTCTTTTTTTGAGACAGAGTCTATTCATTCTGTCACCCTCAGTAGAGCGCCGTGGCATCATATCTCACAGCAACCTCAAATTCTTGGGCACAAGTGATCCTCTTGCCTCAGCCTCCTGAGTAGCTGGGACTATAGGAAACCACCACAACACCTAGCTATTTTTAGAGGTGAGGTATCACTCTTTCTCAGGCTGGTCTTGAACCCATGAACTCAGGCAGTCCACCCACCTTGGCCTCCCAGAGTGCTAGTGTTACAGGTATGAACACCCAGACTATCTTTTTCTGATTTTCTTATTGAGCAGCTTTTATGAACATTGAATTATTTCTCCTTTCCCCCATTTATGAGCATATATGTCTTATTTAAGGTTTAAAATGTCACTTGGAAATTAATGAGGGATTTCACAAAGCTAGTTGTATTCCTTGTTTGTTCACAATATCTTGCATGGAAAAGTTGTCATTAAAGAAATAAAATGGGAGAGGAGGCACAGGAAGATGGCAGAATAGGAACCTCCAGTGATTGTCCCACAGCATCAACATTTAACTCAATAGCCATCCACACAGTGAGCACGTTCAGAAAAATGAAAAATTAGATGAGTGGCCAGGCATGGTGGCTTGTACCTGGGAGCCTAAAGAGGGTGAATTGCTTGAGCTCAGGAGCTCAAAACCAGCCTGAGCAAGAGCAAGACCCTATCTCTACTAAAAAAGAAAAACTAGCTAGGCATTGTAGTAGGTGCCTATAGTCCCAGCTACTTGGGAGACTGAGACAAGAGAATTACTCAAGCCCAAGAGAGTTTGAGGTTGCTGTGATCTATGCCAGGGTACTCTATCCAGGGTGATAGACTGAGACTCTGTCTCAAAAAAAGAAAAATGAGATGATTGATCATATTACCTGGTTTTAACATTATATCAAGGAAAGAGGCACTGAGAGGGTAGAAAACACAGTCTTGCATTGCCTGGGCCAACCCTTCCCTTCCCCTCCCCCATCAGTGCTGTAGCAGCCTGCCTGTGCCCTGAGTGGAGAGAGACTCTGTGTGACCAGGTCGGGAGAGTAAAGTGATTGTGTAATTTTCCATTAAAACTCAGGGCTCATGGATCATTCTCAAGTATAGAACATACGTTATACCGTAAAACAGGTCTCAAAAAAGAAAAAAATTAAATCATAGTGTTTTCTTTGACTACAATGGGGTGAAATAGCAGCAATAACAGCAAAATTTATACAGTAACTGCCTATATCAAAAAAACAGAAAATCTTCAAATAAATAACCTAATGATGCACCTCAAAAACTAGAAAAACAAGTGCAAAGCAAACCCTAAATTAGTAGTGGAAGAGAAATCATAATGATCAGAACAGAAAAACTGAAATTGAAGCCCCTGAAAAAATATAAAAGACAAAACAAAATGTTGGTTTTTCAAAAAGATTTACAATCACACATTTAGTTAGATTAAATAAGAAAGAAAGAGAGAAAGAGAAAAAACCTGAATAAATAAAATCAGAGATGAAAAGAGACGTTACAACTGACACCACAGAAATCTAAAGGACAATTAGAGATTATCATGAATAACTATATGCCAATGAACTGGAAACCTAGAAGAAAGGGATAAATTCCTAAAAACATACAACCTACCAAGATTGAACCAGGAAGAAATCCAAAACTTGAATAAATCAGTCATGATTCACAAGATAAAAGCAATAATCAAAAGTCTCCCATCAAAGATAAGCCCAGGACCAAGTGGTTTCGCTGCTGAATTCCACCAAGCATTCAAAGAAGAACTGATACCAATCCTACTTAAACTCTTTCAAAAAATCCAGGAGGTACAAATAGTCCCAAACTCATTCTACGAAGCCTATATCACCCTGATACCAAAACCAGACAAAGACACAACAAAGAAAAGAAAACTATAGCCCAGTATCTCTGATGAAGATAGATGCCAAAAAATGCAAGCAAACCAAATTCAGTAACACATTAATAAGATTATTCATCACAATCAAGTGGGATTCATCTCAGAGATGTAAGGATAGTTCAACATATGCAAATCAATCAATGTGGTACATCTCATTAACAGAATGAAGGACAAAAACTATATAATTATTTCAAATGAGGCTGAAAAAGCATTTGATAAAATTCAACATTCCTTCATAATAAGAACTATCAAAAAACTCAGGAATAAAAGAAATTTACCTCAACACAATAAAAGCCATATATGACAACTGCATCTTTAATGGGGGAAAAAAATCTAAAGCCTTCTCTCTAAGATCTGGAACAAGACAAAGATGCCCACTTTTACCACTGTTATTCAACAGACTACTAGCTAGAGCAATCAGACAACAGACAAAAATAAAGGGCATCCAAATTGGAAAGAAAAAGTCAAATTATCCTTGTGTTTGAATGTATAATCTTATATCTAGAGAAACCTAAAGATTCAACCCAAAATCAAGAATATTAACTGGTGAACAAATTCAGTAAATTTACAGGAAAAGATCAATATGCAAAAATCAGTAACATTTCTGTATGTCAACAGTAAACAATCTGAAATCAAGAAAGTAATCCTATTTATAATAGCTATAAATAAAATACATAGGAATAAACTTCATCAAAGAAGTGAAAGATCTCTACAACAGAAACAATAAAATTTTGATAAAAGAAGTTAAACAGGACACACAAAAAAGGAAAGATATTCCATGCTCATGGGTTGGAAGAACCAATGTTGTTTAAATGTCCATAGTGCCCAAAGTAATTGATAGATGCTATGCAATCTCCATCAAAACACCAATGACATTCTTCATAGAAACAGAAAAAAAAATCCCAAAACTTAAATAGCCACAGCCATCCTAAGCACAAAGAAATGTTAAATGCCTAAAGTGGTGGATATTCCAATTACCCTGATTTAATTAATTCACATATATGCCTGTATGTGTATCAAAATACTACATGTACCGAATATAGATATATATAGATATATATGTTATGTATCCGAAATTATTTAAAATAACAATGTAAAAAAATAAAAGAACTATTTATAAAATTATAGTATGTTCAAGGCAGACTATAAACAAACACTCACTAGCCAAAGAACAAGTCTATTCTGCAATATGGATGACTTTCCTAGTGTACCATAATGGTTTCTTAAGGCTGTCATGAAGTATTTCATAAACCTTTACTTAGAGACTTTTAAAAATGTGGATTATTGGCCTGAGAAACCACTTTGTCTCCAAAGGAACATTTACAGGCTGTTGGGCAAATCTGCATTTGAGCAACTTTCACATTATGATCTTAGTGAATTCTTGACCAGATGGACTTGAACAGCTGCCACCCATGCCTTTTAAGTCCCTTTGCTTGAGAAGACAAAATAGCTCATTTGTTTCCAATTCTTTCCTGAAAGTACACAAGGGCAATTTTCTACATTGTGAATTACTTCTATCAGAGCAACATTTTCCCTGAAAGCCTATAGCTCATTATGCTATTTAGAAACAAACAAAAAAAATGCGCATTTTTTCAGGAGTCTTATAATTTGTGCCCAGAAGGGACAAGTTCTTTTCAGATTAAGTTTTTAAAAAATGTTCCTTAGTTGCCATTATGTTCAAGCTGACATGGGAGATTATAACTGGGAGAAACCCCTCTGAAATAATAATGCCTTGCATTTGTATAACACTTCATACTTTCAGAGTGCTTTCAGACACATTTCATTCGATCCTCAAAATAACTCAGTAAGGTAGGTAAAGTGAGTGTTTTTATTAATTACTTTATAAAGAAATAGATGCCATCCATAAATATTATCTGAGTACTAATACTAAATGTTGCAGAGGATAAAATAATATCTACTCCTCAAAGAAGGATTTTGTTTTTAAATAAGACATAAAAATGCAAAGCTAAATAATACAAAAATTTAAAGTATGATTCAGACAATGATGAAAAATAATAGATAATCAAAGTATTAGAGGTGCTTATGATGCTCAAACTGTGTTCGGGTGGATTCAGGGTGGAATCCAGGTTGCACCTAGAGCAGGTGGCACCTAGAATGTATGCCTGGAAAGAGGTTTGGAGTTTATGGAATACCTGACAATATTTACTTTTTGGCACCACAATCATGGGATAGGCATTACATTAGAATGTAAAAAAATCTTAGTATTCATCTGGCTTATGCCAATACCTGATGCTAGAACTGTTTCTATAGCATCTTGAGCAAAGATAATGAAACAGCTAGGGGTCTTAAAAATGATATCTTATATGCAGTTGCAATCTCCGTTTCTATAATTCTAACCCTTGCTGACTGGAACAAAACAACACTAATCTATCTTTTCGTCCTTTGGAAAGCCTTTAATGTATCTGTAGTCAGCGTGGTAGCTTTACATGCCGTTAGCCTTTGCTTCCTTTCACTAATCTTTAAACTTCTTTAAGTACGCACAGTCATTATTATACTGCTGGATCTCTGTCTTATTTATCCACATTATCTGTAACTTTTGCCATCCAAAATTGATATGAAACTGTAAGTATGCAGATTTGAATGAGATTCTTATTTCCTGGGCTCTCAAACACTATAGTTATCTTTTCAATTCACTTTTAGCATATATGTTAATAGTGCTAGTTTGAACATTTCTCACACTATCCCATAAAAGTTGCTTAATGAATGTGTCTGGAATGAGTTATGAATACCTTCCTAAAGAATGACGATCATCTTCATAAGGAACAAAGACCACTTTCATTGTGATAGCTTTTTTGCCCTTTTTTCTATCTCTTTTTTTCTTAGGCCATTTGTGATCTATGCATGTCCACCCCATAAATGCTTAAGGAACATTTAAAGTTGCTTAAAAAGTGTTTAAGAATGCTTGCTTAAAGAAACTAATTCCAAAGCTCTATATAACAATGATCAGTAGTATTTTATTTCTCATTTTTATTAGCTGGAAAAATAAAAATTAATAGCTCATGTAAATTAATAAGCCAATACTGACCTCTGGTGTGTAACGAAGAAATTGCTTACTAGATGAGCTAGTGGACAGTTGGGAAAAATTTTTAACTTCTTTCTGTAAGCAAAGAAGTTTCCTAAGTTATAATTGAAAATGTGAAAACTGGAAAATGTGAAAATAACTGAGCGGAGAAAATTTCTCTATGTTAGTTCCCCATGGTGGGTAAGTAAAAAGGAAAAGAGAAAAATACTGAGACTAGAACACACCTATTTGATGATGTTTTTGTCTGATTTGACAAAACGCTGAGTCTGTCAACTCAGTGAGTTGGGAAACTTACCCTCACTTAACTCCATGTGCACTGCTTTTTTAAAAAAAATAGAGGCCTGTTATGAGTTTCTGAGTCACCTCCTCAGATGATACACCTGGATTCCCAAGGCAAGGTCCCAAAGTTACCTTTCTCTAGTCTTTTTTGCTCTTCTTGTCATATAATTTTCTAAAGCTATAAGTGAGATATTTTTGCTCTATAATTCAAAAGTCTGATATTTGTTATCCTGGTTCTTATTTCATTTTCTTCATTCGCCTACCTGTTTTCAGAATGTGCCCTTCATACTCCAGCCAAATTATCAGTTTAGCTTCTCCCTCATCAGACTCTTCTGCAGATTTGAGAAAGATTCTTATTTCTCCACAGCTACAGTAAGGTACACAGGTAAGGTTGAGGTGAGTCAGTCACTTTGCAGATGGAGGCGTGAGCCATGCTAGTCTAGGCCTCAGCTGCCACCAGTGACTCTATTGCTAGCCTGTCCCTTCCTGTCCTCTCCTGTAGAAACTGACTTGTTCAGGGAGTGTTGCTGAGTGGTCCTCAGTGAGCCCACAGTCCTATTTTATCCTGGCTCTGCCACTGACTTGTGAGACTTGCTGCAACTCCGAGTCTGTGCAACTTCTATTTCCTATTGCGTGAAGGGAAATGATTAGACTGAATGACCTCCAGCATCCCTTATAATACTCTAATAGTACAACTCTTTAAATGTGGATTCAGGAAAAACTATCTTGAAAACTTGGGTTCTTCAATTCTTGCAACACTCTCAGTTCCTTTCTTGTTCCATCCTCAGTTTGCTTAAATGTTCTATTGTATAATTTGTGTGTATATGAAACCCTTGCACTGGTTACACACCACTGTATTTATCCATCTGTCTTTTTTCCCTTTTTGGCTTCAGATGTGATAGACTGTTACTAGCTATCTATTGAGTGAATGCAAAAAGAATGGATATCTTATCTTCATCCTGCAAGTCTATATCTGCTACATATTTCTTAGAACCTCCTGGGCCCTGGGAGCTTTGGAGTCAGCATCAAATTTTTGTCTTGATTCTACAAACCAGACTATATATAAGAATGTTGCCTCTTAGCAGTTCTCAAAAGTGATAGCTCTAGGCCATGCTAGAAGGAAAAAGAGGATACCAGGCTTTTATTCAGAGATGAATCATTCTACCTAATAGAGAAGATTTAGTTCCCAGAGTCAAGCAGACTAGGAAGAAGCATGTAAAAAAAAAGTAGAGCTCACATGTGGGTGGTGGCTCGCTCCTGTACCCCTAGCACTCCAGGAGGCCAAGGCAGGTGGATCGGTTGAACTCAGAAATTCAAGGTCAGCCAGAGCAAGAGTGAGACCCTGTCTCTACCAAAAATAGAAAAATTAGCTGGACACTGTGGCTGGTGCCTGTAGTCCCAACTACTCAGGATGCTGAAATGGGGGGATCTTTTCAGCCCAAGAGTATGAGGTTGCTGTGAGCTATGATGATGCTATAGCACTCAACCCAGGATGACAGAGTAAGACTCTTATTTTTAAAAAAATGTGAATGGTGTTTAACCAGCCAAATTCATCCATCTCTTAAAAGTTAAGAAAGACATAGAAATACAGGGTATGCATTTGTTGTAAATAAAATAATCCTTCCAACAGAAGAATCTTTTGAACTCATAAAGAAAAGAGAACACAGTTTATTATTAAGACTTACATGCTTACTAGGTAATACAGAAGTGATCAAAAAATCTACACAGATTATTGCATTTTTTTTTAACAAAGCAGAAATAAGAATCACTTCTGTCTCCTCAGGAGACAAAGGTAGTCTCCTTATGAAAAACTCTAAATCAGTTTTGGAGAATTTGTTTATAATTCCAAGGGTCAAAAAATACCCAACCTTCCATTGTAAAAGAAGAAAGTCCAACCTCTTATTGGACCTCTTAGATTTCAAGCAGATGCTCTAAGGAGCGGAAGGTGGTGAGGTATTCACCACTTTCACCAAAAAAAAAAAAAAAAAAAAAAAAAAGTTACACATCCTAATAGAACACCTAGCACTCTGTACATACCAATTCTCAATGAAAGAAATCAATGATATTTAGAAAAATGTTTAACTCCTAGACTAGGGTAGGGAAAACACAAGATGATCCAGGAACATCTAGTGGTCCCAGAAAATAAGATAATGGGTGTTTTTTTCCTTCCTTTTTTTTTTTATGGAACAGTAAATAATTATTGAATAAATAAATAAATAATGGAAAAAGACAACTCTTGATTGTAGAGAATTTCCAAATAATAAACGTAGAAAGAAAGAAGATAGAAGATTCCTGTTATGTAATTTCCACAATAATCATCTTTGAGAAAAGTTCCATCCATCCAATGGATGTGCAAATTAGTGAGCCAAATTTGGAATAAAAGGAATATTTTCATTGTCACAAATTATGTTCCCCAAGATGTATATGAACTCCAGCAGGCAATATT
>CAUYQV010044462.1:0-17294 GCA_963574575.1 Galagoides demidoff | reverse complement strand
TCCCAGCTACTTGGGAGGCGGAGGCAGGAGACTCGCTTGAGCCCAGGAGTTGGAGGTTGCTGTGAGCTGTGATGCCATAGCACTCTACCCAGGGGGATAGCTTGAGGCTCCGTCTCAAAAAAAAAAAAAAAAAAAAGAAATGCTCCAAAATTCACTTTTTGAGCACCAAAATGATACTCAAAGGAAATGTTCTCTAGAGCATTTTAGATTTGGGAATTTTGGATTTGGAATGTTCAACTGGTAAGTATAGAATACAAATATTCCAAAACACAAAACACTTCTGATCCTAAGCATTTTGGATAGGGACACTCAGCTTGTGCTACTATTTTTGCTATCATTCATTCATTCATTCATTCTGCCTGTTGTCCTGTGGCTTGATTGTGGTGATAAGTGACAATTCAAATGGCTTTAATGTATACCTCCATAATTAATTTCATATTGTTCGGTTATGTGGGCTAAGATTATCACCGGCTCCTCCTGGCTGATGGATAAGTTTTTATTTTAAAATTAGAAACTTATAATTGATATCTCCTAATACATGTTTTTATTTTAATATCAGGCGTTAATAAAACATTTTGTTTAATTATTATTTTTTTAAAGAGCATTCATTCTCCCTTCCTTCAAAAGAAATGGAACACAAATGTGAGATCTCACTGGTGGGCCCTCCTCCCCTCTCCCACTCCCTAGTTTCGGTATCAATATTAAGTTTAGGAAAACACTGTGAGGATTCCTGCCCTGTTTCT
Organism: Galagoides demidoff; assembly: GCA_963574575.1. NCBI lineage: Eukaryota > Metazoa > Chordata > Mammalia > Primates > Galagidae > Galagoides > Galagoides demidoff. Next base: position 16,551 of record CAUYQV010044462.1, on the reverse strand, counting down.
CCCCATTTATATTTTTCTACACATTCTAGACACTTTGGATTCCTATATACATTTTAAAACCATCTTGTCAATTTCCAGAAGAAAGATTGATGGGGTAGTGGGATTCACAGATGAAGTTGGGGAGAAGGGTGGGACGTGGGGCATTCACTGCAGCTGGACAGGTGGGGGTGGGACGGGATGGATCCTGGGGCAGCCTCCTACATGCCTGTCCCTGTGGACGTTTCCACTGTAACTCTGGCCTGAGGGGAGGGCAGAGGAAGAGTAGGGGACGATTTTGTCTGATTATATCTTTCCTATCATATAATACAGGCTGTTGTATAATTTAGGATCTCAATATCTGTTGTCGATTGCCTGATAGTTTGCTCACGTCTGACTTATAATGTGATTAAGAACCCTTCCCCAACCTGAACTGGGTTGTCTTTCCAAGAGGACCTTTAAGACTGTTCTTTCCTTGAGTTTGTGGAAATAGTCCAGAGTCCAGATTATACCAGGCACTGGTCAGGCCGAGCTCTTCTCCCCTTTCCCCATCCTACAGCTGTGAAGCTAGAGAAGAGAACTGAGTAACGAAAGGTTTTGTCTTTGCTTGTCCATTACAAGGGCCTTATAATCAGCACCTCCTTTGTGGTTCACAGGTCGAGTTTGAGTGGCTGAGACAGTTTTGGTTTCAAGGTAATCGTTACAAAAAGTGCACTGATTGGTGGTGTCAGCCCATGACTCAGCTGGAGGAACTGTGGAAGAGGATGGAAGGCATGGTAAGTACTGGAGTCTGGGGCCATGCTGCCTACGTGCACAGGCAGAGGCATATTTAATTATTGCAAATTATCGAGTAGGTTGTTGTTGATAAGGTAACGAACGCAACAGCCAGGATTTTGTCAGTACAGCCGCATTTCAGTTCAGCACACATGATTTGAGTATTTTCTGCATTTCGGGTTGTGTGCACGCGGGGAAGTGGGGATGAAAGGAGAATAGGTCAACAATAGCATCCAAAATTCATTTGCATTTTTATATGTACCAGGGCCTATTCTAAATGTTTTCCCGGTATTAACTTTGAAAATTCTAGTGCCAGAAGTATAGAAACTATTGTGGGCCTTAATTTATAGATGGAAAAACTGAGGGGCAGAGAAATGAAGTGCCTCCTCCAAGGTCGCCGGGCGGGTGGCAGAGCGAGATGGAAACGCAGGAGCCCAGCTCTAGAGCTGTGCGCTCAGCCACTGCAGTCCGTTTCACAAGGGGCACGAATATAGCCAGGTATTATGTTAGCTAAAATGAAATCCTTTTTTTTTTTTTTTAAATCACAGTCCAGAGGAGGGAGTATTAAATCCACGCCACTGGAGCCCGGACCGTGGTGAAATGGTTTGGGGGACCTTGGATGGGGAGGAGTGTGATGGATGAGGCATCTGGGGGGAACATTTTGCTCCCGGAACTATAAAGACAAGATCAGAGGAAGGAAGGAAGGTGTGAGTGAAGCAAGCGAGGCAGAAGGTGTGGTAGGAAGTGCAGCTGGGAGGCCAGCTGAGGCCACGTGGAGGTCTTCAACTGAGTCAGTGTAGATCAGAGTCATAATAGCAAACACTTCCTGATGCTTACTGAGTACCAGACACTATTCTGAGTGTTTCTATACAATGTCTTAGACTTTACTCCGTAAAGTATGTATAATTTTTTCCCCCGTTTGCTTATGAGGACACTGAAACACACAGGGTTTATGGAACTTCTCCCGTGTCACACAGCCAATAGGTTGGGGAGCTGGGATCTGCACTCACAAAGGCTGGCTCTAGAGTCCTTGCCTTTCACCACCTCACTGTCCTGCCTCCAGACAGTTGAATTTGGAATGTATGAGAAAAGTCAGAAAAACCTGCTAAGCTCTAGAGATAATCTCACTGCACAGAACTCGGAATGTGCTGGTAACAGTGAACTCATCTGCAAAAATGGATGGCTATTGCTAATTGGTATTTTATTTTATTATTTTATTTTTTTTGCAGTTTTTGGCCGGGGTCGGGTTTGAACCTGCCACCTCCGGTATATGGGGCTGGCACCCTACTCCTTTGAGCCATAGGCACTGCCCCTATTTTATTTTTAAGACACTCTTGAGGTGTGATTGGCGTACAAAATGCTGTCCATGATTAGTGTGTGCTCCTTCAGGAGTTTGGAGATAAGGAAGTTTCACTCATGAAAACTCCACCCATCTGTGCCGTCAATCTATCCATCACCTCCAGAAGGTTCCTTCTGCCTTATCATTATTATTATTGTTGTTGTACTAAGAACACTTAACCTAGAATCTACCCCAATGCCTATTTCATAATAATGAAGATATCAAGTCACAACCCCAAAGACCCCAGTGTAAAAGTCTGGGTCACAATCCAGAAGTCTTTGCTTTCCAGACTTCTCATCACACCTTGAAGCCATGCCCTCTCATGGATATACGTCTAGGGAAGCAGTGTTGTGCTCTTTCTATTAACGTAGCTTCAGTATTGCAAAAATTGATTTCTCCGAAGACCTGAGTCAGTGTGAAACTGAGCACTGTCAAACCACAGTGGAGGTAATGAAAAGTCTGTGCCCACCTCTCCTTAGTTTTATTCCTAAACAGAGCCTTTTGAGAATCGGCTTGACACGGAGAATATTGAGTATTCTCTGTTTTTATGGGATATATATATATAGATAGCTTTTAGTTTCAGGGACATTTTTTTTCCTGCGTAATTCCGATTTTGTACATTTACATAAGGGTTAGGATCTCTTTACTTGATGAACCTTGACTTTAAGACATCAGCGTGACTTTGAAATTGTAATTTGACAACTCTGTGAATTGGAGTTGGAAAACGAGTAAGACAGGAACCCTTTCTGATTTTGTAAAAAAAAAAATGTATTTTATTAATTGCTTTCATTCAAGAGGTTTTTATTCTTAAATAAAACCTTCAGTACTGTGATCTTACCAGTGATACTCATTATTCATTCATTTAAAAGATTTAATTACACATATACTTCTTTATTTGGTGACCGTGGTACATTAGTGAGAGGGTTATCTTCTATTTATTTTGTAGCTCTCATATAAAACTTTCAAAAAGAAGCACAATCCTGTGAATTTTCCAGAGCTAGTCTCCTTGAAGCTGGTGTGCCATTCCCTAGCGTTCAGAGAGAAATCAGTGGCCTCAGTGTCTCCCCTCAGCGTGTCCCAGCATGAAACTTATCCACAGAGTGAAGTCTGGGGCCAAGATGAAAGGGATGGTCCTTCTAAATTAAACTCAAGCATTGCTTCAAGCCCTTTAAAATGACTTTTAACAAATTCATTAGAATGTGTTTTTGCTGTTGGCAGACACAGAAGAGGACAATCACTGAGCAGGTCGACATCTCCGTGGCTGTCAGCTCAGTGCCACCAGTTTTTGTGTACTCAGGGTGGAACTGGCCCTGGCCAGTTAGATTCCTAGTTCGCACCAGCCCACTTCATTTTTTTTAAGTTGCAAGCAGTAGGGGGCACTGTTGAGCTGCCGGTTTGAGGGCCCAAGATGCTAGCCTTTCAGGAAAATGCATACAAATGTACCATTGACTGTCAAGAATTATCCCTGTTGCTTCCAGTTAGCTGCAATCTCCAAGATTCCATAACACAGGAAATCAGTTGTGGGTTAACAAATTCAACAGCAATTTAACATAAAAAGTGCAGTGTTTGGTGTGCTTTTGGATTCTCTAGTTTTAGACTAATCTAAGTGGCCTTGCTGAATGTGTTCATTTTGCTTCCAGGGAATATAGCACTCAAAATTATTATCATTTCAGACAAATTATTCTTCATCTTTGTGCTTTTCCCCCACATTGTAAAGTCGCGTGTGTGTTGTGGAAAGATTTCTTTAATCAATGCTTTTTGTCTGTTCTGCAACATAACAGATCGATCTCTTTTGGTGAGAAAATAAAAATCCTCAGGCAATCGGTGCATTACTTTCCCCCTTTTGCTTGTGAGTAGAGCAGCCCTTGACGGCCCTTGTGCTGGAGAAGAGACTTGCGTTGTGATTTCTCCCTGTCTTTGTGGTTGGAAGGTGTAGTCTCAGGAAGGATCTAGAAGAATGGAAAATGAGCTTTGAAATCGCTTTTCCTCCATTAATGGTAATTGCTTTGCATGTCATAACCAGTCACATATTTCCAAAAAGTTGAGTCAGCTGCCTCTGAGCCCCCCCCAGTCCTCTGCTCCCAGCAAGCCCCGTTTTTATCACACTGTTTATGCTTTGCCATTTCTCTCCCGGAGGGCGGTTTTGCTCCGTGCATGCTCTTGTAATGTAAATGTTAAGCCTTATATTTGAATGACATTCTGATAAAATATCACATTTTCCCTGAATATTACCTCATGAATTTATGGGCCATTAAGCCCAAAGCAACATAACCCTTTCTTAGAATCCAGGAATTTAGGCTAACCTTTCTCCTCCCCTTTGCCCCCTATTCAAGGAGGTATTATAACACTATATAACACTTTTCCAATATTTGTATTTTCTTTCTTTCTTTTTTTTTAACCAACTCACCACCCTCCACCCCCTTCCACCCAAGATTATTGTATTATGAGGAGACTCTTCGGGATAAGAGAGAGTTACCATTTGAAAGAAACTGTACAAGCTTTGCTTTCTGGGTAAAGAGAAATGTGAAAAGCTGAAATCTCCCGTGAGGTGAGAAAGTCTTGCTGTAGCCAGAGATTCGACGGATAGGACGTCTGTCTCTCAGGGTCTGATATCGCTCTTTGCAAAACTGACATTTATTTTACCTATAAAAAATGTTTTAACACTATCAAATTCACAGCCATACAGAAAAGAATGCTAGGTGTGAAATCCTCTAAATTGATGACATTTATTCATTTCCTTTTGACCTTAAAAAAAAAAAAAGGTCAATTTGGTATAGTCCAATGGAAATATGCTACAAATGTTTCCAGGGTAAACATTTTCAGAAGTACTGATGATTGGTGTATTAGAGAGAAATTTCTTCATGCTTTTTTGGGTTGGGTTTTCTTTTAGAAGAGAAAGTAGATCCTGATCATTTTGAAGGTTTTGAATTGCATTTCCTGTGCTGACAATTTCTTCTGCTGGCATAGCAATGTGTTTATATGGCAGTTGGCCTTAATAACCTTTATTGACTGTAGTGGGTAGGAGCCAAGACTGGATTATTTTAATGTATCCGTTTTGAAACAGTGTAAAACACAACATATAATTATGTTAGGTAAGCTATAGGCTACATTTAATTCTACCCATTTATGTCAAAATTTGGCACAGGAGAGCAGAGAGATGTGGAAAATGAGTAGGTGTTTTATTTAATACTGTAACCAGTTTCTTGTTGTTAAAGTTTTAAGAGAGAAATGCACTTAAGAATGTGAAGGTTGTCCCTGACAAGTTGGTTATAATAGTTTAATTTCAAGATGAGTCATGCCTTTCCCCCTGTTATTGTGGCTTGTGTAAATCGTCAGTGTAAATCTCGCCAGGGGCCTGCCCATGCTGTGTGGATGATCCTCCTGAGTGTAGGTTACATAGTCAGAGAGAGTGATTGAGCTGAGACGCAGTTTGTTTGTTTTTGGAGAGATTAATGAAGCTATTATCACAGTACTTCAGATTAAATTCTTTACAACTGAATCCAGGAACAAGGCTGCTTTGTCATTTACTGAAATATATACCGAGTACGCAAATCTCATTTTAAACGTAGATTAAAGTTGTGGGGAAGAAAGTGATATAAATAACGAATGTTAATTTTTTGTTCATCTTAATGAATGATCATGTCACCAATGCAGAGGGTGCCAAAAAATGTGTAAACGTTTTAAGAAAGGAAAAAACTGTGTTAAAATTGTAATAATATGTATCGATAACAAAAGATAAACCCAGGACACGTTGTGTATCTCTTGTGATTACAGGGGTCAAACATGGCTTGCGTGTTACCAGTGTTACGTGGTTATTTCCTTTCTTAAAATGTGTATATATTGGGGCAGCGCCTGTGGCTCAGAGGAGTAGGGTGCTGGCCCCATATGCCAGTGGTGGCGGGTTCAAACCCAGCCCCAGCCAAAAAAAAAAAAGTGTATATATTTTTTGTGCCCTCTGTATGTATGGGTATACACAGGAGATATATAGATGAGACGTATCTATTTTTTCACCTTCCCTTAGTGGTAACGTACACACCTAATTACATCTAGCTAATGTAATCCAGGTGCTCATTTTTCACGGTTAGCAGTTGTGATCTCGGAGCAGAGTGTGTTACAGTAATTTAGGGTCTGGTGTGAGACATCTAGTAGTTTTAAATTAAAACTGAAATTCCTTTCTCTCTCCTTTTTGACTGGGACAGTGCTGAGTGGCTCCAGATCAGCCCAGATTAGAGGCAGGGAGACAGTCCCCAGCACCCAATAATTCAAATTCTGCAACAGGTCTGCCGATACTGAGTTTCGGAACCCCTTCTGTTTATCTTTGAAAATCTGGAGAAAAGAAAAATTTTCAGCAGCTTCAAATCTTCATCTCACATTTTCGTCCATGAAAGGGGTTCTTTCCATTCTCCTGCCTACCCTCCCCCCCACTCCAGTTCCCCACAGCGGTAGTGTTGTTTTAAAAGTAATCTGGGAGGAAATTTTATGTGTCGTTTAGTAATACGTTTCTGTCCACTGTGGTTTAATACGTTGCTAGGAAGTTTTGAGTCCATCTTTGATGGTCTTCTGAATTTCTCTCATTGTTTTCCACATTTTCTCCCGTAGTTGCTACACATTTAGTAATGAACCAAGAAGAAAAATTGTCGTATATCCTGTTCTTTGGAGGGGGGAGTGTACAATTCCAAGAGAATTCAAGTTTAAGCCTCAAAAACAGAATGTGCTTCAAAAGCACAAAGGACGTGTTTATGATTCTCTTTGAAGTGTTTTTGCAACTGGATAAGGAAAATTTTAGAAACCGTCTGATAGTGTTCAGGGTAAATACTTAAACCCCTTTAGAGAATTTCACACACAGATACTGTGCAGCAGAAAAAAGGGATACTTATGTTTCTTAAAGCTGCTACAGCCTACAGCTTTGTACTTAAAGACAGAGGTGTTGAATAGAATTCTACTGAGGATACATCCAGTGACAATATCTCCAGAAACATCAGAGCGAGCCAGTGGGTAGGACTCTCTGTTTTTAACCCTTACGGGAGTGTGCGAGTTGAGCTGCATTGGTACCAAGTACTGCGCTGTGCCTGGTACATCTCAGGAATGTTAAGAGGATTTCTTGGTGCCTGAGCTCCCCACGCAATAGGAACAAGACTGAAACTGCTAAAGATGGTGAGACAAAGTGGCAGGAGCCAGGAAATTCCAAGTGAAAGCCTGGCCATCTCCCTTAACATCTTGTTAGTGTGGGGAGAGAAAAACGGGAATAAACAGCCAAGGTTTCTATTTCAGTCTTGGTTTCCGAGGATTTGGCTAAATTTTGCCATCCTTGCGCGCACTCGCACACGTTCACACTTTCTGTATCTAAAAGAAAAAAAAATAGATGTTCTGCTGTTTTAAATACTTTCAACTGAAATTCAGGTTGATGTAAAGGTGTGAAGAGTGGAGGCTTGTCCCTGGGGTGCTGTTTTAGCCTGAGCTGCTGGAATTTATTCTAGATTGCTTTGACTAGCAGACCATTGATAGCATTTCAGAAGTGAATGCAGAAGCCCCAGTGCCAGATAGGGGTGTCAGGAATTTCCATTTTTCCTAGAAAAGATATAACATAACAACGAGTGTGTATCTTATTTCCTTTATGCTTTTCGTGGGGTGGGGGAGGTCGGGTTGGGAGGATTAAATTCAGGTCCAGTCTGTCACTTAGCTGATTGTAAATACTTTTGAAATAACCTAGAAGAAGCTCAGTCTAAAAGAATGAAGTAGTGTTAAAAAAAAAAAATCCCACACCTGCAGTTTTGAAAGAGATTTCCCAAGGATGTTGTGCCACTTCTGTGGAATATTATTAAGATGTCTAAGGTCTTTTTTTCCCCAAGTGGCTTAATGAAGGGTCTCTAAAACTATTACCTTCTGAAGACTGTTGTTATGAAGATCAGATTAGAAAGTCTGTAAAATTTAAAGTACACTTGCATGCCCGGCGTCGCCAGTATTGATTTTAGAAGGAAATGTGAACAGTCCTCAACTTAGGAACCCTTCCTTACGGGCCACTGGACTGAGTGTCCCTTAGTAACAGGATCCCTACCCTCCTGCGGTCAGTCCAGGAGCTAAAGGGACTTACGCAGTTTGGAAAGCAATGCTACTCTTATAATTTTTCTGTCCACTGTGGTTTAAATACTTGGGGAGGCTAGGCTGGGAATGCTTCCATATTTTGTGAAAATGTCTCCATGGGGAAATGTGCTCCCAGAGTCAAAACCCAACTTACTGAGGAGTTCTGGGAGCACAGTGAATCAGCCCTGCCGTGCCTTCAGGGTAACGCAGCCACAGCCACCATCCTGCTCTCTCCTCCTTGACAACTGCAAAATAATGACACCTTTTTTTTTTAACCAACATAAGCTCTGATATGTCATTTTTTTCCTGTATGCCTCAAAGTATCTCCACAATCATTTGTAGGTGATATTTTTAGTATTATCTTTTCCCTAACAAGTAAATTTTGACTGGCCTTTTTTTTTTTTTGCATTTTCTTTACGTGATCTCAGCCCATCTGGAACCACCTGTGACAGTCTCAGCTGTAAATTTTCCTTGATGTGTATAAGAATCTCAGACAGATAATCTTCTACTCATTTTTGAATGATTGATAAGATTAGCCTTCAAGCAAAAATCTGGAATATCAGGGCAGTATTCAAAATTAAGCTTCAGTGCTTTAGATATATCTGCTTTGATTATAAAGATTATAAACAGTCAACAGGTCATAGCTTGGGAATATGCAGCCCTCTTTCTTAAATATTATTAAAGTAAGAAATTACGGCTTGGCGCCTGTGGCTCAAGTGGCTAACGCACCAGCCACGTACACTCGAGCTGGCGGGTTCAAATCCAGCCTGGGCCCGCCAAACAAAAATGACGGCTGCAACCAAAAAATAGCTGGGCATTGTGGCGGATGCCTGTAGTCCCAGCTACTTGGGAGGCCAAGGCAGGAGAATTGCTCGAGCCCAGGAGTTGGAGATTGCTGTGAGCTGTGATGCCCCAGCACTCTACCCAGGGAGACAACTTGAGGCTCTATCTCAAAAAAAAAAAAAATTATGAAATGCCGAGAATTATGCATCAAATGTTCTTTAACAGATGTTGGGGTATGAAGAGGTTTTGCATTTTATTTAATGACGTAGTCAACAGTGAATATTTTTAAAGTGGTAGGATATGCCAATGTGTGTAATACATTTAATATTTTCTTCATACTGAAGTCTCATGTCCTGGGACACCTGAACATTGAATGAAAAAGGTGGGTAGTGTTCAGCCATCCATTAGTAAGTATCTTGAGTTTAACATATCTAAAACCAAATACTTGATTCCTACAGTCCCCAGTCTTCCCCCCAGTGTATCACAGTTCAATAATTTGAATTATCATGTTGCTTAGCCTAAAACCTCGAGTCCTCTTAATTTATCAGCAAATCTAACTAGCTATACTCTCAAAATATACTCAACAATCTCAGTACCCTTCACCACCTCGTGTGCTACCAGCTTGGTAAAATCCACCATCCTTTGTGGAAATCCCCTCTCAGCCAGCCTTCCTGCTGCTGGCACCCGATCTCTACCCCTGTCAGAGTGCTTTAAAATACAGGTCAGCACTCTGAGAGGCGAGGCGTGGGGATCACCTGAGCTCAGGAGTTCGAGACCAGCCTGAGCCAGAGTGAGACCCCTGTCTCTACTAAAAATAGAAAAACTAACCAGGCATTGTGGAGGACACCTGTAGTCCCAGCAAGGGTTTGAGGTTGCTGTGAGCTATAATGATGCCACAGCATTCTACCCAGGGTGACAGAGTGAGATTGTCTCAAAAACAAAAATGAAATAAAATGTAGGTTGGGCTAGACATTGATACGTACTCCTGTAATCCTAGTGCTCTGGGAGGTTGAAGCAGGAGGATCACTTGAGGCCCGGAGCTTGAGACCAGCCTAGGCCCAGTGAGACCTGCTCTCTATAAAAGTATTTTTTAAAATGAGCTAGATGTGGTGGTGTGTGCCTGTTGTCCCAGTTACTTGGGAGGCTGAGGTAAGGCGTTCACCTGAGCCCAGGAGTTGGAGGCTTCTCCTGTCTTCCCGTCCTCCACTAGCTGCCTTACTGAGTTGAGAATATCCCTAGCTCACTCCTGCCCATGGTCTTTGCATCTGTCATTGCCTCTGTCTGGAAAATCCTCCCCTCTGCTGAACTCTCTCACCATTCAGGTCTCTCCCACGTCCCTTTCTTGGAGGGCACCATGCTATCTGAGCTTCTCTCGTCCTAGAGTGCCGGGCCCTGCTCTGCTGCCCTCCTATCGCCCTATACCTGCCCTTACCTTAGTCTTTGTGCATGGTCTACTTCTACCTAAAATAAGCCCCATTGAAGGCAGCAGGGTCTGGGTCTGATTCAGTCACCATTATTTCTCCAGCTCCTAGGACAGCACCTGGTACGCCTGGTACACAGTAGGTGCTCAGCACGTGTTTGTTAAAGGAAGGAGTTGATGTGGGGTCAGCGTTCCCATCCTGCCTTTTCTTCCTGGCCACATTGATCAGCATGGTCTTCAATAAATTTTTATTATTGTTAAATCATAGCTGTGTACATTAATGCCATCATGGGGTACAATGTGCTAGTTTCATATACAATCTGAAATATTTTCATCAAACTGGTGAACATAGCCTTCACGGCACCCTCTTAGTTCCTGTGTTCAGACATTTATATTCTACATTGAGTAAATTTCACATGTGCCCTTGTAAGATGCACCGTAGTTGTGGTCTCACTAAGTAATAAATTATTTTTAACTCTGTGCATGTTCCTAAAATATTACCTCCTTCTGAACAGGACTATTTTGGGGTTAGTTTTATTCTTAAACAAACATATCCCTTACAATACCCCCCAAATGTCTTTAACTTCTTTTTTTAAATGTAATAACACAGAGGGCACAGAGGAATGTCCTGTTTGAGGCCTCTGGCAGTTAGAGCTGAGAAGATTGAGCAATCACTGGCGAACAACTTATGCAAATATGGAAAACCTTCTTTTCTTTTTAATGAGAGGGGTAAGTAGGTTGTTAGTTTCCCGGATAGCGCTGTTGCTAAAACTTAGAATCCTAGTGTTCCGTCTCGTGTGTTGGCGTCCTTCACATTTTGGATTTCCCTGTTCTTGAAAAGCTTAATGAATCGCCACAAAATGAAATGACTTTCCCAGCAAAGCTTGGACTTTGTTGTTACCAATTTTGAAAATTATGTAGAGAAAGCAGCGTGGGCTGGACAGGTTTTGGGCACAGAACTGGGGAAATCCCCGAGGAATAAACTGACTTCCGCTAGACAAGCTGAAAACTGATTAAAATATTTATCATCCTTTGGGTACGCAATAGCTTTTGATGATGGAAGGCATATTAATATTCATCCTGGCTGCCTGTCTACACTTCAGAGAGATCCCAGGAAAGGATGTTCAAATGACCAGTTTTCTCTCCTCACCGGGAGTCCTTGAGACCGGGTACAGCTTGGAACCTAGAAACGCCTTGTGATGTGACTGAGCTTTCCCTCTGGGGGATGGGAACGGGGGATACAAACCAGGAGGGACCTTTGGACTGGAATGCTTTAAAGGATTACTGCTTTCTCGCAGGAAGTCTTTTGCTAGAACAAAGGAAAAAGTTTGGTCATAATTTTATAAGCACCGGAACTACTATTGCTATTTGAAGCAGACTTTGCTCCTTGGGTGAAATCAGAGTATCGAAGCCTTATAAAGGATTTTGATGTGAATTCCACTGGAGGCTGGAGGTTTACTTTCCTCCCCCACCACTGTTTTGAGGAAGGAGAGAAATCAGTCGTGTCTGCAGCTGATGCCCAACTCTCCAGACATTGCTGCAGAGGGTCCCATCTCTCTGTCCCGAGATAGAGTTCAAATGCTTACGGTGTCCACACAGCTTGGCACAGGAGCAAAGGTGGCTGCTGAGGGTCTCAGCAGCTGTCTCTTATTTATTTATTTATTTATTTATTTTTCTTTCTTTGATGAGAGAAAGAATCTGGCTTTACTAGTTTGGTTAATTAAGCAGCGTTCTTTTCTGTCTAGATTGGAATAGCCTTGATTACATTTTTGGGTGCAAATACAAACTCTGAAAAGAATTTGATCTCTTTATTAAGCCATCCTGGAAGTTAAATAGAACTTTCTCATAAAAGGGACACTATGTTAAGACCTTTAGTTTTGATCTTTTCAATCTGAAAATTCAGAATCCTCCCCTTTTGCATTTCAGTTTTTATTATTCCACACTCCCGAGACATTTTTAGGAATGGTAACTTTAAAAATTGGACAATAATTATGTTTGAAATCTGTTTCCATGTAATGACTTCTGGAGAGGAATGTTCTTTCTCCATCCTGGTCATTCAGTCATTCATCTGTTCCACTTCGTGCAGATAAGTGTGAAGTTGTACAAAGAGCTAGGACTTCACGTCCCCGGGGTTGATAAGGCACCAGGCAGTAAGCAATTCAGGGAAAGAACAGTGAGGGTGGGGGAGAAGAGCGGGGTCTGACGTCGGTCTTTGGGAATATGAAGGACTTTGATAGTTGGAGATAGGCCGAGGGTATTCAAAGATGGCAGAGGCAGAGACATCGTAGTGGGAGACACAGGTTTGTCACAAACTTGCTGCTGTTGGGTGTTTGTGTGAGTCCAGTAGTGAAAGACAAGTTCAGGAAGATTAGCAAGGACCTTTTTTCCTAATGCCTTTGTTTGTAAGGGACATGCTCCCACCCCTTAATGACTAGCTTCCCATCAAAGTCATAGGAACGAAGCTAAGATGAAAACCATTTTATTATCTTACATTTGCAAATGTTGTTCTTGGGAAAGAAGTCAAATTCTATTATTTGCACTAATTTCAAGACTCATCTGCGTCATGAATACAGTAAACAAGCAACATTGTACATTTTCAGAAAGGGAATTACAAATGAGTTGAGGTACTTTTTCTGTCAAGATGTTTTTTTCTTCTCTTAAACACCAGGCACATCTTCCCCTGTGTGAACAACTGATGATTCTCTTCCTGTTTCATTTTATTTATTTATTTATGTATTTATTTCTTCATTCATTCCAAGACAGAGTCTCACTCTGTCACCTGGAGTAGAGCGTGGTTGCGTCATAGCTCACAGCAACCTCAAACTCTTGGGCTTAAGTAGTCCTCTTGCTTCAGCCTCTTTAGTAGTCAGGATATAGGTGCCTCCCACAACACCCTGCTAGCTTTTGATTTTTAAGTAGCAATGGGGTCTTTCTTGCTCTTGCTCAGGCTGCTCTCGAATTCCTGAGCTCAAGCAATCCACCCACGTCGGCCTTCCAGAGAGCTAGGATTACAGGCATGAGCTGCCATGTCTGGTGGCCTCGTTCTATTTTTGGCTGTTGGAATTGTGATTTGGAGGAAATGACATCTCCACGGCCTCTTGTCTAGGTGAAAGTCTTGACGACTCACTGTTTGCCTGAAGGTATTTTGAAATACAGCCAAAGTGTCACCCATGAGTTACTTGATGTGATTGAAGACAGCAGTTGTAGTACTTTGTCACTCCCACTGCTGACCCAGAGCGGTTTCTTTCCTGCTCCTCACTCCCCATTCTTTGGTGGCCCCACGCTAGTGACTGTGCACCCTGGGCTGCCTGAACTTGCCCTTGCCCTTTGACATGGCCTTCACGCAAGTTGAGAGACGGAGCCAATGTTCAAATGTAAGTGGCAGCCATTCATTCTGGTCCCTCCCACCTCTGCGTCTAGATCTCTGCTGGACCCTGTCCCCCTTCGATGTGTTGCTGTTATTTTCCAGTGACTGCTTTTATTACTTTTAAGGCACACTTGTTAATTCTTAATAACTCTGTTAGTTTGTTCTTCAGACTTGACAGTTCTACAAGATTGCCTTTACTTTGGTGCCATTTAGGAACTGAAACTCTTGGGGGTAATGACTGGGTAATTCTCCTGTATATGAGTGGCATAGAGAAGTGATATTATGGGGCTACTGTTTCATTTTATCAGAGAGCCTTGTAAGAGTCACACCAGAGGAGCACTTCCCTGGAGAACAAATGGCCTTCTGGCTTTGGAGAAGGATTTCTTCTCTGATAGCTCGCGATTCTGCTTGAGAGTAAAGGAAGCAGGCAACTCAGGTGCACTCACGTTGGGCATCCTTAAGGTGTTCACCGACTGGAACATCCTGTGCTCTTTGTTCAGTACTGCCCTAGTGGTGCCCAGCTCCTGGCTCTGATGAGCAGAGGTCCAGCTGCCTGAGAATTCTGGAATGTCCGGGTTGGAAGGGACCTGAGAGGTGTTTATCCCATTTGATTATGTTTTGGAAGGGAAGGGCTCGGAAGGTGGTAGAGGCTTCCCTGGGAGCATGGAGCCAGACAACAGTGGATACCAAACCCAGATTTCCCCGTTCCAGTTCAGTATTTTCCACCATCCCCCAAATATCCCAGTGGCTTTGCCTCCTCTGATGCTTCACCAACTTTCACTTGTGTGCTGACTGCAAAACACGATAAACTGAACAATTCTCTCAAGTGTTTTCTGTACCGTGTTTGGATCTGGCATATCAAAATCAGGCTGTCTGTTGTTGAGTGGGACAACTATTTTTGCTTACTCGGGATGCATTCCTCTTTCTCTGCCAGCATACTGACGTTGCCTTGTGGAACCACTTTGCCCATTGGCTGGAGCGTGAGGTGCATCGCCTTGGTCTGGCGGCCCATGCGCCTGCAGCCCGGGCTCGATGTACGTTGTCAGGACTGTTTGCTTACCCAGGGGCGTGGTGCAGAATTCACGAGGTATAAAAGCACATCCAGTGAAAAGCATCTTTCTTCCCCCTCATGGGCTCCCCAGGGGCTAGCATGATTCCCAGTATTTTTATACCTTTCCAGAGATAGTCCATATGGTTATAAACATTTGTATATTTTTTCAGGTGAATAACACCATATCTTAGACATCCTTCCATATTTGTACATTCTTTGAAAATACTCCATATGTTTTAACTGTATGGGTTTGATAACTTATTTAACCAGACTCCTACTGTCCTAAGTTTTCTGCTTTTACAAATAATGTTATAATGAATATATACATAACATGTTTCACATGTTGAGATCTATGGTGAGTACCTAGGAGTAGAATTGTTGGATCAAAGGATAAGGTGTATTTCTCTTTTTTTGAGACAGTCTCACTATGTTGCCTTTGGTAGAGTGCTGTGGCATCACAGCTCACAACAACCTCAAACTCTTGGGCTTAAGTGATTCTCTTGCCTCAGCTTCCCAAGTAGCTGGGACTATAGGTACCCACCACAATGCCCAGCTATTTTTGTTATTGTGGTTGTGGTTGTCATTGCTGTTTGGCAGGCCTGGGGTGGGTTTGAACAGTGGGTAGGGTGCCTACCAGCCCTGGTGGATGTGGCTGGTGCCTTACCCACTGAGCTCCAGGTAACCAGCTGATAGGGTATGTTTTTAATTTTAAGAGAGATGGTCAAATTGTCCTCCGTGTGGTTTGTAGAGAGTTTGTATGTGTGTGGACCTTTGTGTTTATATACCTGTGTATGTATTAATGCTACATACACATACATGTGGAATGCTGACACGTAGAGCCCGTCTCCCCGCCTCCTCCCTGGTGCAGTGTCGGATCAGACTTTTTGACCTTTAGCAAATATCATTAGTAAAAAATGGTGTCTCATTCTCATTTGGATCTCTCTTTCTGTACCACATGTAAAGAAGCTTAGGCTCAGCAGTGTTAAGAGGTATACAGATCCCAGGGGTGGTGAGTAGCAGAGCAAGGGTTTGCAGTTGGGAGGAGGTGGCTACTCTGTTGATCATTACACTCATCCTGCTCTGTTGTGTTACTGCAACCAAAGAGTCCCGACAGACAGATTCTAGGAAGGAATCGCTCATATATCCTTGACTGGTAAATATGGGGAGGGTGTTTTCTTCACCATGGATGTGTGTGCCAGATCAGTCCTGAATATGAGCACTGTTAGCACGACACCCAGATCCATCCTGAAGATGGACACAGTTAGCACAACACCCAGATCCGTCCTGAATATGATCACAGTTAGCACGACACCGAGATCCGTCCTGAAGATGATCACAGTTAGCACGACACCCAGATCGGTCCTGAAGATGATCACAGTTAGCACGACACCCAGATCCGTCCAGAAGATGATCACAGTGAGCACGAAACCCAGATCAGTCCTGAAGATGATCACAGTTAGCACGACACCCAGATCCGTCCTGAAGATGATCACCGTTAGCACGACACCCAGATCCGTCCTGAAGATGATCACCGTTAGCACGACACCCAGATCCGTCCTGAAGATGATCACAGTTAGCACGACACCCAGATCCGTCCTGAAGATGATCACAGTTAGCACGACACCCAGATCAGTCCTGAAGATGATCACAGTGAGCACGACACCCAGATCAGTCCTGAAGATGATCACAGTTAGCACGACACCCAGATCCGTCCTGAAGATGATCACAGTGAGCACGACACCCAGATCAGTCCTGAAGAT
>CAUYQV010044460.1:0-57687 GCA_963574575.1 Galagoides demidoff | reverse complement strand
TTTGGTTTTGGGATTTTGTGATATGGGCTAATCTCACTGGGGTTAGATGATATCTCAAAGTAGTTTTGATTTGCATTTCTCTGATGATTAAGGATGGTGAGCATTTTTTCATATATCTGTAGGCTGTGCGCCGATCTTCTTTTGAGAAATTTCTCTTCAAGTCCCTTGCCCACCCTGAGATGGGAGGATCTAGGATTTAATGATGTATGCCCTTCATCTCTATGTTCTCTATTTTAATATTACTAGAACAAAGTACATGTGGCTTTGCCCTCTCTGACAGCTGGAATCTTGACCATAGTATTGCATGTAGCCTACTTTTTGGCAATAGCCGCCACACACTGACTTTCTTTTTATTCATTTATTAGGTTTTAGCTCAACTTTCTCAGCAGCAGAGGAAAGTGTAGTGCCCCTGGCCTCTCTTGGGCATATTGAAAAGAAGTATGAAGTCAGAAGTCAGGCAAGTCTGTTTTATATAAAATTTTCTCTAGTAGAATTCTCGGAAAAAACTTGGTCATTTTACATGTTGCATAGAGGAAAACTACTGGGATTGAAACTTTATCAAGACTTGTGAATAATTGTGTTTACTGATAAATCCTATTAAGAACTTCCCAAGAATGCAACATTTCATTTTTTAAGTACTCAAAGTGGAAGTTTTTCCCAGAGATGTCAGGCAACAAGACTGAGCAGATATGGGAGTCTTTTGGTTCACTAATAATTAGCTTTTCCCACAAGACAAACCCATCATTTGAGCAAGGGCGTTCGGTTTTGACTAGTACCTTTTCTTTTCTTTTCTTTTTTTTTTTTTTTTTTGGCTGGGGCTGGGTTTGAACCCTCCACCTCCAGCATATGGGGCCAGTGCCCTACTCCTTTGAGCCATAGACACTGCCTACAGTGCCTTTTCTGATTCACAGGAAGAGTTACTCAACCTACGTGAGAATTATTTAAATTTATCTTCCAACAAAAATATAATAATAATTTCTTGGGATAACGTATGAGTTTAAAACATTAAGAAATATATCTCATAAACAGAACTAAACCAATTGCTTTTCATTTTTTCTAAAAGACTAGTTAAGTCTGATTATTTTGGTAGATTCAGCCATTATTCTGAATTCACCTTGTCCAATGTCATATTTTAAGGACAATGAGGTTATATATTTTTTTATTTCAACTTCCTACAGTTTAGTCCAAATACAATGCCTTGGTAGAACTTTGTAAGTCATGTTTAGAACTGAGCCTAGTGGACTTCTTAATAGACATTTGCAGGAATTCCTACAGCAGTGACTCTCAAACCTGGAGGTGTAATAGAATCCTCTGGCTAACTTTGAAAATATAATAACATACAGATTTCACATTCAGAGATTCTGGTTTAGTTGGTCTGTATTGGGGCTCTGTCCTTAGTACTACATATATTTTAAAAACACTTCAAATGGATTCAAATGTACAACCAGCATTAGAAACACTACTTTGGTTTACCAGAACATCACTTGATAATACCAATACTGTTTGTTTTTACTTACATTTATATGTATGTGGAGTAATGGATGCTGAAACCTAAGAAGGTAGGAGGGAGTGAAGGATAAAAATCGATCTATAGAGTGTAACATACTTTATTCTGGTGTTGGGTACACAGAAAGCCCTGACTTCAACATTACACAATTCATTCATATAACAACAACAACAACAACAACAAAAAAAAAAACTTACACCATCTAAATGTATTAAAAAGAAAGAACAAATATATTGTTTGTGACCATATATGGCAGCCACCAATGCTATTCAGGCCACCATCTAGCTAGCTTGAGTGAATGTACGAGGAAATAGAGATCAGTCATCTAATGTTGCAAACTTTCTAACACCCTAATCGGGATTGCTTTGAAATGAATGGAAGGCTTTGTCTTTGATAGGTTTCTCTTCTGTTTCTGGTAGGTTTTCCACGAATGCTTCTTAAACCCTTGCCACAATGGCGGAACCTGCCAACAACTTGGGCGTGGTTATGTTTGTCTCTGTCTACCTGGATATACAGGTAACATAGACGGATGAAAACAATGTATTTTATGTGAACACCTTGTGACTTGCAGTATCAGACTTTAGTACATTAAGTATATGCTGTAAGACAGATTGGAGCACAGATGCACCAAATTTTCATTAAACAAGATAGACCAAAAGGCAAAAACAAAAACGAGAACAACAACAAAAATATGATTTATACCTCACAAAGGACTTTCCCTTTGCACGTTTTGGAGGAATAATAAAAAATCATCTTTATGAAAAACTCACATCGTAATTCACAATTTAAATTGGCATACAGTTCCAGGGGCTGTGTCCAAGGTGGTTTCAGCCTATCACAAATTAAATGCATGACATTCAACATAGAACAGATTGTCCAACGTAAACATCTTTAAACTCCCAGTTCTCTCCTTTGCTGCCCACTAATAGAAGTTCTTGTGAGTAGCTAAGATTTGTTACATTGTTTCTATCTTTCTAAAGACTATGCTTAAAAAAACAATATGGCTTTGGACTTGATTATGTAGGAATTATGTAAGAATTATGTTTGTTTGGCTCACATTCCAGCTGAATCCAAAGCATAATTTTTGAAGAAAAATACCCTAAAATTGCAATTAATTTAAAATATTTCTTTGTTCTCTTCTAGACCAGTTTTTTTTTAATTGTTGCAACCAATTTGAAAGTTTTTGATGAGAGAAATGACAATTAAGTAAAGGACTTCACCACAAACTAAGCAAAGGAAAATTAGAAAAAAAAATAGTCGGGCAATAAAGAATATTGACATTCTAATTCATTATAGCTGGAGTGTGTGTGTGTATGTGTGGACTTTCATAAAAATTTTTGTCCTGACATTTCATAAGAAATAATCATTCTTGTCCAAGAACTCTACAAATTAAGTGGTGGTTGAGAGAGGGCATAGTATAGGACAGTGGGTCTCAAACCCTAGTGTGCCTCAGAATCATCTGGAAGGCTTATTATGGCAAGCACCAATGTGATTCAGGCCACAATCTGGCTAGCTTGAGTGAACTTACTCAGAAACAGAGATTCACAATTTCTGATTCAGTAGGTGTGGGGTCTGGCCTGAGAATTTGCATTTCTATTATGTTCCCATAATGCTGCTACTAGTGGGGAGGGCCCCTGGCACAGAGGGAGAAGGTGAGTTTCCAGAGAGCTGGCCCTTAAAAAGCTCCTGTGCCCCCTTTGGGAAGATGCAACCCACTGTGGGAGCCCAGGCATGGGAGCTGAGATCTGTCAGAATTTAACCCCACCTCCACCCCTCTGCCAGGTGACCTTGGTACCAAGGATACGTGACACTGTATTTTTATTTTTAGAAGTAATGTGATTCCCGGTTCCATTTCATGCTTCTGGGTCCCCTCGCCCCACTTCTAAATTGGGATCTTTTGCTGTCTTGTGTCCTTATATATTAAATCTACTTAAAAAGAGGGTAGTGCCTTCATTAACTATTTAATAGTGAACTAGTGAATTTTCCCCCTTTCTTCACCCCTCCCCCCGTATAAATCCAGCATATTGAGATAATTACCTACAAATGCCTGTGGTTCTGCTTCTGTTAATGCCTCTCCCGGGTTGTCCCTTGGTGCTTGGTTTGCATTTTAGGCTTGAAGTGTGAGACGGACGTGGATGAGTGCAGCTCCCGGCCCTGCCTGCACGGCGGCATCTGTAAAGACCGGGTTGGGGAATTCTTCTGTGAGTGCCCGTCGGGTTACACAGGTGAGGGCGACGTGTCTTCTGCGTGCAGTGTCGACCTTAGAATTACTGAAATGCCTTTGCTGAGGTATATTTGGATTGTATCTTTAAGGCACGTGTATCGGGTATTATAGCTATGCCGAAGAGGCACGTTTGCTAGCGTTCTTTGTGTGCATTGGGCAAGTGTCCTTTTCATTATTCTGTTACGTAAAAAGAGTACGTTAACCATTCGGCAATATGAAATCGCTTGAGGTTTATAAAACCTCTGGCAGACTTGGTCCCATCTTTCCCAGCCAGATGTGTCACCTTGGACAAGCCATTTAACTTCTCTAAACCTATTTTTTTCAGACTTAAAACTAGAGGGCAGGAAATGAGAGGAAATATGCAAAGCCTAGTACAGTGCCACACAAATACCAGGTTCTCTTCAAGCTAGAATTGTACAAATGTATGAGTATAAAGTGTTTGGGTGCTTAATTCTATGGTTGTGTGTGCGTGCAATTATCACTAACTGTGGAAGTAAGGCACTTACACCCTTGAAATTGGTGTGGGCCACTATGCCTCTCCTTTTAACTTCAATGAATACAGACATTTAAGTATTTATGTTATTTAGGACGGAGAATTGGAGCTTCCAACACCCACTAGCCAAGTAATAGTTCAGAAACATTGATCGTATTCTCAATTCCCCTCAATCCAATTTTTCTCATGATGACATTGATAATATGGTATTTAAAAATGGAATATTATTTACTAATTTATAAATAGCAATACTCTTATATTATTATTATGGAGAGCACAGAGATCATCTGTAACATCCAGCACTGTACCTAACTCAGAATATCATTGTATATTAAAAATCTATCTAAATATATATTTTTAATACACACGGGTATATAATTTCCTATAATTTAATAAGTTCAGCACAATCAATGTAACCATTTCAAAGAAAACATATTCTAATAGTTTTACAATCTAAAAACAATTTTCATAAAGAAATGAAAATGTTGGTGGCATCCATGCTCAGTGGTTAGGGCACTGGCCACATACACTGAGGCTGGCGGGTTTGAAGCCAGCCATGGCCTGCTAAACAACAATGACAACTGCAACAAAAAACATAGCTGGACATTGTGGTAGGTCCCTGTAGTCCTAGCTGTTTGGGAGGGTTAGGCAAGAGAATTGCTTAAGCCCAAGAGTTTGAGGTTGCTGTGAGCTGTGATGTCACAGCACTCTACCCAGGGCAACAGCTAAAGAATCTGTCTCAAAAAAAAAGAAAGAAAAAAAGAAAAAGAAAATGTTTAACATTATAATTTATGGCAGTAATCATTTGAACCAGTTTTAACATTTTTTCCTCATGGAATCTATGCAGTAGTGATAACCCCAGTCATACAGAGAACTACATTGAGTTCCGCCCTGTGTGTATCTGCGTATCTGCATACAGCATGAAAATGATGCAACTCTACCATATATCTCTTTATCTAAGACTCCAAATCTCCTGTTAGTGACACCTGAAATTGAATCCTAGTAAAAACCTATGACCAGAATGGCAGACACATACTATGAGAAAAATAAATCCAAACTTCTAAATTAAAAAATACGCATTTCCTAGACATTAAATGTGTTGTGCTATTTACTAGAATTAAAGTGCATTGTGTGGATTTACTGTGAAAAACAAAAAATGATCATTATGCTCCTTATGAAAATGCAGGTATATTATTAGATTCACTACTCTCCAAACTGACTTTTGTTGGTGAAATTTCCTTTTAGCATATTTTCACATTGTTAAGACATGTAAATTATTAGATACCTATTGGATAAA
Organism: Galagoides demidoff; assembly: GCA_963574575.1. Classification (NCBI taxonomy): domain Eukaryota; kingdom Metazoa; phylum Chordata; class Mammalia; order Primates; family Galagidae; genus Galagoides; species Galagoides demidoff. The sequence continues at coordinate 52,166 of CAUYQV010044460.1, read as the reverse complement.
TTCATCAGTTCATAATTTAAGCATCCTGAACTCTCCAACCCATAGGGTCTTTGTACATACGTACTTGAACTTGAAGATTTATGGTGCTAATCCAGGCTCATTTCTGTGCTTGTCCTTGGTAATCACAGACCTCTCTGAATCTCTAGATGTGTAGTGTAAATCAAGGGGTATGAATGACATCAGTCATTCTCAAAGTATGTTCACATGAGACAGCTACACAGAAATTTAGTCTGTGTTGTCCCACTTTGCATAACACAATAAGTCATTTTCTTTATTCAATGTATTTCTCCAATAATTTCTGCCAGCTTTGTAACTGTTACCTCTTCGCTATACAAGAAATAAATGCAACAAAGGATGAACAACTTACAAACAAATAACATGAGAAACATTTTTAAACAAAATCACACTTATCTTTTTTTAAGTAAAAAAAATATGGTCGGATAGTCATAGTTTCATTTTCCATCATTACACATGTTGCTTCTTGCTAGAAAATGTTTGCGGTTCAAAGAATGAAAGAAAACATTTTACTTCAATGTATTTGGTAAAGAACAAAATTTTTCACACACATGTTAGCTATAATTTCCAATTTCTTGCTGGAAAACTTTGGGTCTTAAAGTCCTTTCAGGTTCTTCTGCCGCTCAGAGGCTCTGTGATTTACTTGCAGGTCGACTATGTGAAGAAAATATAAATGAGTGTAGCTCCAGTCCTTGTTTAAATAAGGGCACCTGTGTCGATGGCTTGGCTGGCTACCATTGCACGTGTGTGAAAGGCTATACAGGTAAGATGTTTTGAAATCTTGCAAAGCACTACAAGCTAGTATATTTTCTAGTATATATGCATGTTATTTTTAGGTTTTAGAACTGTTTTGTGATTATAAGAGAAATTCCTTATAAGAGAAAGTCCTTATTTTTTTTTTTGAGTAAATACATGCTAAGGTGTTTGGGAGAAAAGAGCATAGATCTGCGGTTTACTCTCAGTTCAGAAAAGAGTATGTTCAGTGTGTGTGTGTGTGTGTGCACATGCATGCATTACAACAAACTTTAAAGTGGGAACTGAAGATAAATCATGTAAGATCATATTACAGATGGAGGCAAATCATATGATTTGAAAATGTAGACTTAATGGATACAAAGGAAGCCCAAGAAATACTTGCTATTAATTAATATTTAATACTTGCTATTATTAAGCTGAAGTTTTTACATTAGGCCCTTGAAGGAAAGAGACAAGGTCAAAGCAACAGAGGACACAAGGTCAAAGAAAGAGAAGAAAGTTTTGAATGAGCTTTTTTCTTTAACATTATCTCAATGAGCTTCACATGACCAAGCTTAGTTTCTGAAAGAAATTAGATTTTTTACAAAAGCAGATTATCAAAAACACAGAGTCCTAAAATGACTCACAAAAGCCAGAGCTCATTAAGGAATGGATCTCAAACCAAACTGATAGGCCAGTAACTCGGCAGCTTCCGTTCCAGGTCTTGAGAAGCGGCATTCAACACGAGCTCAACACTCAAGCTCAGTGAGTTCATCACCTGGGTTCTTTCTCTTTCTCATCCATCCTCAGGCCTGCACTGTGAGACAGAAGTGAATGAGTGCCAGTCAAGCCCATGCTTACACAATGCAGTCTGTGAAGACCAAGTTGGGGGGTTCCTGTGCAAATGCCCACCTGGATTTTTGGGTACCTGGTGCGAAAAAAACATTGATGAGTGTCTCAGTCAGCCGTGCAAAAATGGAGCTACTTGTAAAGATGGTGCCAATAGCTTCAGGTAAAACACTAAGTCTGATTCTTTTCATGATTTTTATTTTCTAACCTACTCAGTCATTCTGCAGCCTTTCTAGAGCATTACTTCAATCTCAAGTCCCCTGTCCTCCAATGCCAAGGGTAGGCTGCAGTAGAATCTCTATACCACTTGAGATTCTGTTTCACTAACCCCAGAGTAGAGGCTATCATTTAAAAATAGGCAACTTGGTATAGTTTAAGTTTTCCAATGATTCTGTTGGTTTGGGAACCAACATTCTATACTTGGGAAGTTGTAAATGGAAATGCAATTTTGCAGAAGCAAATACAAAAGAAAAAAACACATTTTAATAATACTTGCTATTTCAGCTGAAGTTTTTACAACTAGGGGAAATCAAAATGGAATGTGCAATTACACCATCACAGTGCCTGTCTATATTCTATGCTCATTCCATGGTTTTTAAACATTTTGGGGGGTTAGTAAACCTTAAGAAGTCTAACATGAGTAAAACTAATAATAATGATAAAAGCTAAGCTTTGGGGTCTGAAAATAGCATTTAAAGGTAAGAAAGACTTTGAGGTGGCTCTTAGGTTGTTATCAGAACACAGTTTGAAAATCACCCCTCTCCCATCATCATTACCAAGGTTGCCCTGCCCATCCCCTGTTCCTTGTAGGAAATCACAGAAGGAAGTATCTCAGCAGTACAGAAAACAGATTTCTCTTGCTTGTGAAACCTTAGGAAACGTTACCGCCCTTAACACAATGCTAGGTTCACAAAAGTTAAAAGGAGAAAAAGTCTCCACCTGGTGCAACATGTCCCAATCCTCTTCTGATTCAGCCCCCTTACATGAGCAGCCTTCCACAAATAGCCACAGCACTATCCAGAAGAAATAGGAGAGCAATTCTGCCAATGAGGCTTTTACCCTAACGTGGAAATAAGGTCTGATCAGTGGAGTGTCATTTTCTCCTACGTGCCTTCCGTGTTCTGGCACGTAGTACCTAACCAGAGGCCATGAGAAATTTCCAGATGAATAAGAATTTTAAATTCTCCTTGGTGTCCAAAACATTTGATGAATACTAAATTTGTCTAGATACTAACTAGAGGAAGGGTGGAGGTAAACTCTCCTACCTCAAAAGGAATGTAGGTTGTTAACAAAGGGAGCCTGTTGCACAGATACGGATATGGTAACATTATAATGATAGAACCACGGGACAATCAAGGTGAATGAAATCCTAGCCAAAATAGGTTGGCCATTAAATACGGAGACCCAGTAAAGTTCCCCCAGTTCAAACTGAGATTTGCTTTCAAACTCCCCCAAACCACTTATTAATATTAGTCATCGCTAGATCAATATCAAAGAAGTTTCCATATGAATGTGCTAGTAATGGTAATATTGACTAGCATTTACTGGGTAGGCTCTTTTGAATTGCAAACTATTTTAATCATACAGAAAAATTACACATAATAACAAAAGTTTGACACTCATCACTGTGATTATCAAACCTTTGTATTAATATTTTACCATATTTGATTTATAACTTTTGTTTTAAAGAAGTGAGGTCTGGCCAGCTGCAGTGACTCATGCCTGTAATCCTAGCACTTTAGGAGGTCAACATGGGACTATTGCTTGAGGCCAGGAGTTCAAGACCAGCCTGAGCAAGAGCAAGACCCCTTTTATACAAAAAATAGAAGAATTAGCTGGGTGTGGTGACACATGCCTATAGTCCCAGCTACTGGGGAGGCTGAGGCAGGAGGATCACTGGAGATTAGGGAATGTGAGGTTGTAATGACCCATGATGCCGTTACACTCTATCCTGGGTGACAGAGTGAGAGCTTGTCTTCAAAAAATTAAAAGAAAGAAATAAGTTATCAGAATGGGGTTGAATTTCTTCCAACACACACACTCACATGCACATGCACACACGCACACACCTTCCTCTTCTCCCTTGGTGGTAACTACTGCCCAGAAGTTTGTATATATCTTTCTCATTTGGTTTTATGTTTTACTACATATATGACAGCATGTACAGGATAGTGTAGTTACATATTACATAAGTGGTATTATGCCATGCACATCCTTTTGCAATTTGTTTTTTTCTTCACTCAACATTATTTTCAAGTCTTATCACTGTGAATTCATCTGTGGGTTATTCACTTTAAGTGCTGCTTAGCGTTCCCCATTACGTGACTGTGTCGTGACTTATTTCCCGTTCTCTCATTTATAATGATTCTGCTATGTGTATTTGTTTCCCAGGTCCCTGTGCTCTTTCTACAGTACAGTCCTAGAGCGGATAATGAGAAGTGGATCTGCAGGGCTCTGGGAATGTAAACTATCAGTTTCTCTTGACACTGCAAATTATAGTTCTGACCACTACATGAGACTTCCTATTTCACAACACCTTTGTCAGCATCTGACAATATCAGATATAGTTTACATCCTGATGGGTTTAAATGGCTTTCATACCACAGAGACTAAATGGCATACTGATATGCCATATGGTTCAAAATCCCACTCAATCACTTAATAATAAAAGGACTTGGGCAGATTATTGAACTTCTTTAGAGTCAGAGTTTAATTTATCTGTAAAACAGGAATGATACTAGTATTACCTCATTGTCACAAAAATTGGCTTCATATATAAAAGTCTTAAGAACAGCAACCGAACTTGTATTTTTCCAGAAACTTCTGTGAGAAGAGAAACCACAGAGTGTCAATAATATTTCATCTGGACCAGAACTACTTTCTAGTTTTACACTACAACATTTCTCATACATGTTGTCATGCATAAGTTTAATCTGATGAACTGGAAAAAATAGCATTTAAAACACTGTTTTGATGTGAAAACTGTGTTTTCGCAAAACCTTTTGAGACAAAGTTATTATAAATGGGAGAGCTCCTCTAACGCCTTCCTTCAGCAGTTCTAATAGTCACAATATTTTGTTTCTTTTCAGGTGCCAGTGTGCAGCAGGCTTCACAGGGTCGCACTGTGAACTGAACATCAATGAGTGTCAGTCTAACCCATGTAGAAATCAGGCAACCTGTGTAGATGAATTAAACTCATACAGTTGTAAATGTCGGCCAGGATTTTCAGGCAGCAGGTGTGAAACAGGTATATGTCAACACAGTGTTATTAATAGCAATACTAAAAATAGTCATATAATAACATTATCAACTTTTGCCTGCAGCAAGCACTGCCTACATGCCAAAAACTTTGGTAAGTACTTTGTACTTATTCAATCTTCACAGCCATCCAATAAACGAGGTACTATGGTCCCCAATAGCACTGATGAGGAAGTTGAAGCTTAGACATGGAAGGGGGAAATAAAGAAAACTGAATTTAGCAGAAGTCATCACATTCTACATGTTTAGAAAGGACACGTTGATAAGCCTCTGGACTTAGGAGGTGAGAGTCAATGCTACACTAATTTCTCAGGAGGCAAGAGTCTTTTAGCTATAGGACTTTTGCTATATTGAATGCACTATGCAGATCTGGGGCAGAGCTGAATTGCTTAAGAAATGAGGAAAAGCCAGAGGTCTGAGTAGGAACAGGATATTGCCCCTGCAGTCCCTTCTCCTTCTCTCCGGTGACATCAGTTACCTCCTCTTTACTGAGTCATTCACCTTAGCATGCAGACATGCTTTATTATCTCTAGCTTTAATAAACATTCCAATTCCACCTGTTCTTCCAGCTGCTCCCTAGTTCTCTGCTTCCTTTCACTATTGAGTGCTATCTCATATACGTACTGATTATTTTTTAAAATGTAGTATTTATTTTGCAAGTAAGATGTATTCAATTTTGAAACTGCTTCTCAGATAATCTTATTCACTGAAATGAGCTTCTTTCACCATAGCACTTCTTTCCTGATGTTTACCTTAAATAATTCCTTGCAAGTGCCATGGTCTGCACATGTTTCTTCCTCATTGCAGAACAGTCTACGGGTTTTAACCTGGATTTTGAAGTTTCTGGAATCTATGGTTACGTCATGCTAGATGGTGTGCTTCCATCTCTTCAAGCTGTGACCTGTGCATTTTGGATGAAGTCCTCTGACACCACCAACTATGGAACACCGATCTCCTATGCACTGGAGAATGGCAGTGATAATACCTTCCTCCTGACTGATTACAATGGGTAAGCAGAAGTGTCAGAAAGACTGTGCTTAGAAGCTTAGCCTAGCACCAAGTTAGAACTGATGCTGGGGCTGGGGGATGGGGGGTAGGAGTGTCAGGTGGTTCAACAGAACAGCAGCATCATAATGATAAAATAGAACATCTGGACAAGGTCTGTAAGAAGACAAAGTTTTAGTAATAACACTTCATACGTGTATTGCATTTTGCTGTTTAGTGAGTATTTTCATATGTATTACTTCAATTCATCTTCACAATGACCTGAGGAGTTAGTGTGCATTTCACAGGTAGCAAGACAAAGTTTCAGAAAGCTGGCCTAAATGATTTGCCCCAAATCCCAGACCCTGGAAGTGGGAGAGCTAATTCTTAAATTCTGACTCTTAAACCTGTAAAACTTATGCTCTTTCTTTTACCTAGCAATATAAAGGTATTTTATACATTAATGTATTTTGGTGACATTATGGACCCATGAGAGACATGTTATTGAGTATAAATTAAGTCTGCAAGCTCAGCATACAAGACAACACTTTTTTATTTCTTTAGGATCAATTAATTTCAACTCCAGGGTCCCATCTATCAGGGCTGTCAGAAGAGCCAACCTCATTTCTATCCAGAGTTTTGCTAAAGAGGCACAGACTAGAACAGGAGTCCATGGTTGGTCATCTGTCCACACTACTTATCACTCAACCTTGCACTGATTCAGGCTTTGCGGTGTTTTAAATCCTTTCAAGATCACTGTCTTTTTCCAAATGTGGAATCCTTGGCAAGACTTCAAGTTAGTACCTTCAATCTGGTTAGATTCTGTGATGCACCCACATGGCCTTTTCCTCTCAAATCCACCAAACTGTTAGCCTGCTAATGAGCATGGGGCAGGTGTCAGAAACCTACTGATGTCTCTTTTCTCTCCTCAGTCTGAAGGAATCTCACTATTCAGGTGGAAATCTCCCCATCCTCAGAAACTATTCTTCTTAGTAGACTTGAGCTCTTGGGAAAAAAAATCCAAAAAGTTTGCAAGAATCTTCTATTAAGGCAAAATATTTATAAATAGACAACCTGTTATTTCCTTGAATAGCAAGAGAAAAATGGGAAAAGGCAGAAAGAAAACAATATTGTAAAAACTAGTTTTTATAAACATCTTAGAATAGGGTCTAAGAAGATACGGGGAGAGGTATTCAATGCATTTTTAATCTTCCTTCTTAACTTTCCCTAATCATTTCTTTTGCTCTCCATTGGCTTTGAAGATTTCTCACTTTAAGCTGCCTATTGTATTTAATTCCCTAAGTGACATACTTGGTTGTTGGAAACCGCTTTTGGTTGACCATCCTTGTTTAGTTACAGGTTTTCTTTTCTTTGGTTCAACAAACTTTGCCATTGGATTGCTTTGGCAATTCTCATAGTCTGATCAGGCTGCCTTAACAAAATAGCACAGAGTAATTGCTTATAAACAATAGAAATGTATTTCTCACAGTTCTGGAGGCTGAGAAGTCCAAGATCAAGGTGTTAGTAGATTTGTTGTCTGGTGAGGGTGCACCTTGTGAGGGTCCCTTCTTGCTGCGTCCTCACATGCTGAAGGAACACTGGTCTATTTCAGGTCTCTTACTGAGGGCTCCACCTCCATGACCTAAATGCCTCCCAAAGACCCCACCTCCCAATCACATGATTGATTAGGTTTTGAGAGGACACAAATATTGAGACCTTGGCCACAACCGTGAAATGCGCTTACTTTCTCTAAGACATCTGAAGTTTGTTCTTGGTCTTAGGAAACTTACATTCTAGAGGAAAGAGGTCATTTCTGACATTTACACAACTCTCGGTCCCATTCTTGACTCACTCACTCCAAAACAGCCATTTGGTAAATTGTCTCGAATTAGAGTAACTTCTCTTGGCTCATTCTAAGACTTTTTCTTACCCCCCAGTGCTTAAAGAACACAAACCAATGTTCAGGGAGCTACAATAAGGTGTAATTAGTAACTCAAACATGCTGCAATGAAACGTGACCAGACAGAGGAAAAAAAGGAATAATAGGTTTACACAACGTACTTTACACACGCACAGAGAGAGAGAGACAAGAAAAATAGTAACGTGCCCCACAGAAAGGATTGCAACACATGACTAATGACTGTGTTCCCTGGAATCTGTCTCTCCACAGCTGGGTTCTTTATGTGAATGGCAAGGAAAAGATAACAGACTGTCCTGCAGTGAATGACGGCAGTTGGCATCATATTGCAATCACTTGGACAAGTTCCAATGGAGCCTGGAAAGTCTACATTGATGGGAAGTTATCTGACGGCGGTACCGGCCTCTCTGTTGGCTCCGCCATCCCTGGTATGTCTTAACAAAATGGATATAATTCTGTTAGACTCCAGAGGAGGTGGTGCTTAAATGAACATCGAAGTTTGCTGGCTTTGTTGTCCTTGGTTTTGAACAAAGAGAAACAGTTCTCTCTCTCATTTACCACCCTCTAGGTATCCTAACTATGAGTTATTAAAAGTTTTCTTCCTAAATAAGCTGTGTACAACCCCCTGGATATGAAATGCCTTTACGGATCTATATTAAGACTGCCAAGAAGCATGCTGAACTAACAGATGCCTGTAAAACTGTCTTCCAATGAGGAGAGTAATTAATAATTACTGATGGCTTTTGTTTGTTTGTTTTAGAGATTTTTGTTTTGTTTTGTGATCACTATATAAATACAAGCCGTACTGCCACTAATAGCTATTCATCTTTTATACGCTTATTCAAATAGAATACAACCTCTCTTCTAAAAATACTTCTTAAAAAATACTCAGAGGGTTTTAGTTGGAAGAAATGCTAAAGTATTAGCTGACCCAGGGTTTCTAGCGTTGTACTTAGCCATAAGCTTGCTACATCTACAGAAGTGTGTGTATATCACATTATTTTTCACTTTCCTCATTTGTTTCAGATATTAGAAAATAGTACCTGGGTAAAATAAACAAATAAAAAATGAATTAAAATATTAGAAATTGACTAATATATTCTGGACTTAAGTTGTATGAAAGTAAGATAAGTGTACTAATAAATATAGTACAGAAAATACTAATATTTATAAAAATGTGATAAGGCTACCTTTGCAAAGTTTCAAATCAGATCTTTATTTTATTTTTTAGAAATTATTGTCTATGCCTTATTTCACTTATTTTCTTCACTAAGAAAATCTATGGGGATCAAACTAATGTTAATTTACTTGTGATTTGAAAAAATACATACTGAGCACCCACTAGCTGGGTCAGGCACTTATACGAGGCACTGGAAGCCCAACGGCCGGCAAAAATCATGTGATCTCTGCTCTCCAGAAGCTTTCAGAATGGTGGGGAAGGGAGATACTAACCCTATAATCACACTAAATATTATGTAATTTCAAGCTGAGGTAAGCATTATGAATGCCTGTAACCAAGGAGCTGATGCAGAATAAAGAATTAAGGAGACATATCCTTGCTGAGTTCCCAGAAATGTCAGGAACTACCTGATAAAGGGGGCTGGACCTTCCTGAAAGAGCTGAGAGAAGACCGATGCATCTGGAATACAGGCTGGCCCAGGGAATGAGGGAATACAGGGCACGCAGCTAGAGAGGGAAGTTGTGACCAAATCATGGAAAGCCTTGCAGGGCAGGTTAAGGATTGAAGTTTTGACTCTAAAATCAATAGGAAATCACTGGCAGGTTTTAACTTGGCTGGGGTAAGTGGCAAGAAGGGCAGGGCAGGTAGAAAGAAGTAACAGGGCACATGGGAAAAATCCCTAAGTAGCAAAGATGTCTCTAACCAGAGCACAAAAGGATGCCCTAGTGAAGGGGCATCACCAAGAGTTAAGAGCACAGCAGTAAGAAGCATCCCTTCTTCTTCTTCTTTAACCAATCCCAGAATAATTGAAGAGATGGACAAAACATACATACAGATTCTTGGGTGTTTATCCACACATAGAGCATTTGCCAAACTTCAATTTGGCCTGCAAGGTGACCTGTTAGTGTTGAGGTTACAGAAATGACAGCCTCAAAGGGCAGCTCTAACTGGAGAGTCAGGGACATGCACACCATGGAGGAGAGGGACAGAAGGAAGTTCAGGTGGCTCAGTTGATTTAGGTAGCAAGAATGACTTGAAAAGAAATGGACCAGGGAGATGAATTTGGAGAGGGAAAGAGAAACAAACTAGAAACAGTAGACTATGGTAAAATGGGAGTATCAGGAGGTTAATATTAGGGTAATATCTAACCGGATGATTTTGATAAGTAACTATTAATTCGTGTAAAATGCCTTGTTCATCATCCTTTGCTTCTTTGTAAAATATACTTGAACAGGAAGCCACTACAAAAACCAAAACTTCCTTTTAATTTCATTTATGCCTAATTGACCTTTCAAAACAAGTAACACCTGGACATAGATTCACTGAATGTTTTTTTCACAATGATCACATGAGCCTAACAGACGGCAGTTATTAATCATTTCTGAAGTGAGGAAACAGAGAGGCCCAGAAAAATTTAAAGACCCCTCAAATTGCATTGCTGGAGTCTAACGCCTGAAACTTATGGTCATACCCTTTTCCTGGGATCTTAATGTTTTCTACTTAGATTTGTCTACTAACACATATCACAGATGGAGCAGGTATGGGACCATTAGAAAATAAAGCACACAGAGTGTTGAAGGGGACCCATACTCACTGGGGTATAGAAAGATACGTTTAGAATTTAATTCTTACTTGCACTTTGCTCACTCATTTGCCTAGAAACTCTTCATATCTTCCTTCTCCATGAGATTAACTCTTACTCATCAAGATCCATGTCTGAATGCCTTCCCTGATCCCAGCCTTCCCCACTGGAGCTCTCTTTTAGCTCTTCTATCACCCTGCACACCTCTATGGCTGCATTAACTACACTATATCGAAAAGTATTTATGTATAAGGTCTGACAGTTAAGTTCATGAACTCGTCCTAGAAAAAGTGCTACATTCTCATTGCCAAATATCACCATGGTCACCTTCAAAGTACTCCCCTTGGGCAGCTATGCACTGACACCAGTGCCTACTCTACCCTTCTAAGCCATTTGGAACTCTTTTTCTGGAATGACCATCAGAGTAGTTGTCATGTGCACACAAAAACATGCAAAAACAATGAATACCACTCAGCAAGACATTGCCACAGCACAGACACAGCTGTCAGACACTGAGCAAGGTTATAAAACCTTACTGAGTTGTTTGTACAGTGCTGCCAAGGTAAGCACATGGTGTCAAGTTCAAGAACTTAGTTGTCAGATCTCATGTATATTTTCCCTTAGCATTATAGTATCTCAAGGGCAGATAAACTTTTAGCTCTATATAAGCCCTATGCCTGGTAATGTAGACAGCACATCATTAGTACCTTCATAAAGATCTGGTCAGGAGAATGGGGAAGGGCATCTCAGGCAGAAGGAGCTCCGTGTACAGAGACAGAGAGCCATAAGTGAGTTTTGTGTGCTGAGGAATGTTTGGCGATTCTCCAAAGCTATAACACAGGATATGTGGCAGAGAAACAAAGGCTCATATGGTAGAGAAAGAAACTGAAATATAACATGGTGATGGGCTGTAATGAACTTGTTTATGTCCCCTCAAGGAATGTACACTTTCTCCTCAATAAATTGAGAGTCAGTAAAGATATTTCAACAGGAACTGGCATTATCTGGTGAAGTAGGGTAGTGGTTTCTTTTTGGGTTTAATTTAGTGTGTTGTGGTGTTTAACTACATCTTCTTTGGGTAGTACAATTAAACGTAATTTTAATTTTCTTCTTTATTTTTTATATTTTCCTAATGAACATGTATTCTCTTTAAGGTTAAAAAAAGGAATATCTATATATTTAAAAAAAATAAATAAACCTTGAGGGAAGAGTGAAAAGTAGATTAAAGGAACAGGAATATAAAACCAGAAAACTCTTCACCTCACTTCTCCAATGAGGGAGATGGTTGGCTGACCACAGCAGCAGGACATGTGGGATGAATTAGAGCCCATAAATATGGCAGAGCTCCAATTGACAGCCGTAGTGGCTACCTTATGCTGCTTGGCTTGCCATAAAAAAATTTATATATATATATCATAGACTAGGTGCCTTAAATAATAGAAATCAAATTTTTTCATAGTTCTGGATGCTGGATGTCTGAGATTGGGGTGCCAGTAATGTTTGGCTTCTGGTGAGGTTTCTCATCCTAGATTGTGGACAGTTGTCTTCTTACATGGCAGGAGAGAGGCAGCAAGCTGCCAGGTGTCTCCTTATAAGGGCACTAATCCCATCATGAGGGCCCCACCTTCCTGACCTCGTCTCAACCTAACTACCTTCCAAAGGCCCCATCTTCAAACCATCACAGCAGAGGTTAGGGCTTTAGTGTATCAATTTGAGGTTGATACAAATCATTCCATAGCAGTGACTGACTGGCTTCAGTTTGAGTGACCAGCATTACTTAAAAGTCTCTTACTAAGATAAGAACTCTAGTAAAATTTGGTGGTGGAAAGGGAAAAAGAGTTTGCATTTTGTTTTAGACATATTAGATCTGAGATTTCTATTAAATTTCTAGTCCCAGAAATATATATATATGTTTGTATTTGTATATATATAATATATATATGTTTGTATATATGTGTCGTATAATATATATTTACATATGTTACAAACATATATAGGTCATATAATATACATATTACATATGTAATACAGTATTACATATATTATATTCTGTTATTTCTTTGGGTAGTGCAATTAAAGGTAATTTTATTCTTTATTTTTTATATAAAGAATATATGTACATATATATATTATATGACCTATATATATGTTTGTATTTCTGTATAATATATATATTATATATATATATAAATTATATGACCTATAAAAAATGGTCTGATACTACTTTATATCAAATTAGGAAAGTTGTTTTTAGTGATAGAATACAATTGGCAAGGATTCAGCCTGGTGGACGTTTGAATAGAGTGCTGGCAGATATGAAATTTGATAAAACCTTTCTGAGAAGCAATTTAGAAACCTGCATCAAAAGCCTTAGGTGTACTTTTTGCACCCAACTGTCAATTAAACTGCTAAGAATCAATCTATAAGAAATAATCAATGACCTAAGCAAACATTTGTGTATCACCATGCTTATCTCAATACTATTTTATTACTACCAAACTTAGAAACTACCCCATTATCCAGTGATAAGGGGCTGATTAATTAATGAAGTATGGATTGTTGTGCATTCATATGAGATCTAAAAATTAAGTTCACAAACTCATCCTAGAGAAAATTCTTTGAAAGTTGGACTAGCACTGGTGTTGACGCGTAGCTTCCCAAGGGGGGTACTTAGAAGGTGACTGTAGTGATGTTCAGCATCACTTTCTCTAAGATGAGTTCACAAACTTCACTGACCTCATATGATAACATAACATTGCTAACAAAACTCATAAAATGATAACATGTTCATGGAGAAAAGCAAGATTCAAGTGTCCTGTGCAGTATGACCTTATGTATTTTTAAATACCTCAGATAACCACATACATGTACTAAGGACATAATAACAATATAAACTTGGCAAGAAATATATAAAACTATTAAATGCTTATGTCTGGGTAAAAGGAATTCTTGATTACTTATTTTTAATCTTCCTCTGTGTATGTATTAATGTTTTAATTAATAATTTTATTTAAAAAACATGTTGAGAAATCATGAAAGAGAGATGTACAGACACTGATTGACAGGCAAGTGAGATGAAATAGGAGGAGGAGTTGGAGGAACAAGAAAGTTACAGGGTAGCATCCTGGGACCAACTTCCCAGAAGCAGGCGGACAAAGGAGGCTAAGAATGAACTGATAGATTCAAAGAAAACCAGGAGAGGGTGCTCTGACAGAAACCAAGTGTAACCAGGTCAGGTTCTTGGCAGGAAACAGGTGGCAGATAAAGGAGGTAACTAAGGCAACTTGAATGAAGGACCATTTTCAAAGGCATAGGCGTGGTTAAGAGGACCAAAATATGATAGTAAAACACACGTGACCAGGGGCAATGGAAAGTGGCAGAAAGTGGGCCTGAAGTGACCAAGGGGTAGAAGTCCTTGGCAGAATTATGACAAACCTACAATTATGGAGAGAAATCACCCAAAAGGACCAATGTCACCAGTTGGGAAGGAAACAGCCATTTGCAGTTGTTTGGTTGCACGAAAGGATGGGATCCAGGAGGCCAACCTTTTCTCTCATCCCACTTTCTTATCTCACTCTGGTCCTCCACTAGCCAGACACAAGCAGAAGCCAGAGGACAAAGAAGCCAGGGGTACATCTCACAAATGGACAACCTTTGGGTCACAGAGCAGAGCAGAGAAGGGTTGAAGGGAGATTTGGGCACCACACACGGCACACTCAGGAAGGACTCTCTGTTGAAAAAGATGAGGCTGAGTTGAATGCCCAAGTCTCCACTCCACTGAATTTAGCAATTAGGAGACCACTTTAGAAGATTCCCTAAATTTGATGCTGCAAATTGTAGCTTTGTAGCCTAAGAGATTAAGAACAACAAAGAGTGGTCACTTCATGGACTTACCTAGTTCTGTCAAAATAAAATATCGTATGAATTATACACATGTATATGGGTTTTATAGTGACATATTTATAAATACAAGATAATATTCTAAATCCTATCTATCTTTTCTTAATTTTAAATTAATATGAGGGTACAAATTTTTAGGTTACATTATTTTCACTTCTAAGGTAAAGTTCAAGGTTTAATTGAGCACTTCATCCAGGGGGCATGCTGAACACCCTCACATTGTGCATGTTAGGTTAGATCCCACCAATTGCCCTTCCTCCTCCCTTCCCCCTCCTCCACTCTTTCCCTTGCTGGACTATATTTGTGTTTTATCATTTGTGTGAGTGTGTAGTCCTTTATATATTGATTTCATATTAGTATTGCTATTGAGCACATTGGATTTTTTTTTCCATTCTTGATGTACTTTACTAAGAAGAATGTATTTCAACTCCATCCAGGTAAACATAAAACATGTAAAGTCCCCGTCTTTACTATGGCTGAATAGTGCTCCATGGTATACATATGCCACAGTTTGTTAATCCATTCACGGATTGACAGGCATTTGGTTGTTTCCATGACTTGGCAAGTGTGAACTGAACTGCAATAAACATTCTGGTGCAAATATCCTTGTGGGAAAGTGATTTTTGTTCTTCTGGGTATATACCTAGTAATGTAATTGCAGGATCAAATGAAAGGTCAACTTTTAATTCTTTAAGAATTCTACATACTTCTTTCCATAAATGTTGTATTAATTTGCAATTCCACTAGCAGTGTAGAAGTGTTCCCTTCTCTCCACATTCACACCAGCATCTGCAGATTTGGGACTTTGTGATGTGGGCCATTCTCACTGGAAAAGCCTATAAGGTGCTTGCTATATAAAATACTAAATTTGTCCTTATTGATAAAACATGCAGTAAGTTGACAGAATTTAGCTTTTCAGTAATGTTCTTTTATTTATTTCTATTATCATTCATGTGAGTGTGTAGTTCTTTATTTATTGACTTCATATTAGTATTGAGCACACTGGATTTTTTTTTCCATTCTTGAGGAATGGAAACATTCTTCCATTACTAAAAAGAATGTTTTTCAACTCCATCCGGGTAAACCTAAAAATATAAAGTCTCCATCTTTTCTTCTTAGTAAAGTACATCAAGAATGGGGAAAAAAAATCCAATGTGCTCGATACTAATATGAAAAAATGGAGACTTTCATTAAGTTAACATTTGGGGAATAACATGTCATCAGGCCAATCTTCCTCCTTTTTCTCTCTCTTTGTCTTTCCGTAGGTGGTGGTGCATTAGTTCTGGGGCAAGAGCAAGACAAAAAAGGAGAGGGATTCAACCCAGCGGAGTCTTTTGTGGGCTCCATAAGCCAGCTCAACCTCTGGGACTATGTCCTGTCTCCACAGCAGGTCAATTCCATTTTCAGTGTATGACAGTAATGAGATGCAAAGGTACAAACCTAGTACAAACGTGAACAGCCTAATGATGACGTATCGTATTGCGAGCTCTCGGTTATCAGAACCTATCACCAATGTCATTTGATGCTATGGTCATAGACAAGGTCAGGCAGACATTATCTACAGTAATCTTTAATGAACACCCTTTTTAGTTTCTTGGTGACCTTCTTAAATTTTATTGGAAATGATTATTTTGTAAAATCTTGACACTTCAGAGCTGGGAAGCATCATAAAGAAACTTAGAACTGGCAGAAAATTGTCCACAGAGAGCAAAAGATGAGCTAGTGGTTAAGCCAACCAGAGTCGAACGGCTGGAGTTCAAATCCCAGTTGCGCCACAAACTTGTGTGATGATTTTTAATATGTCACTCCATCTCTCTAAGTTTCAATGTTCTTGTCTATAAAAGATACATAAGTGTGTAGCAGAGATTTGACAGGATTGAACAAAATAAGACATATATGTTATTGGTACTGTTTGGTCCATGGTAAGGCTTGATAAATTTTTATTATTACAATAGCAGAAGTTTTCTAAGCCTCAGTTTCCTCAACCCTATTGGAGGTCAAAGACTTAGAAGGGAAAAAGGAGCCTCCACATCCCTTTAACAAACTGCAAAGCTTAGGACAAAATGATTCTAGGCGTAGGGTTTCAAACTTGCCGGCAACAATGAGTCTAGTGGGAGAAATAGTTGAGAGAGAGAAGGAAAGGGGTGGGAGAGAAGGAGATGGCAGAGAATTTGCCTGTTGCCCCCAGAGTCACACTGGGTAAAAGCCTGCTTCCACCCACCCCGCCTCCAAAAAATCTGTCCATGTTTTCAGCAGGACTAAATGGAGATATAATAACTCCATCTTCATGGAACAAGTCAGGCTTATCTAAACACCCGCTTTTAAACTTTCAGGTGAAATCACTGGCCACCTCCTGCCCAGAGGAACTCAGCAGAGGAAATGTGTTGGCCTGGCCTGATTTCTTGTCAGGAATTGTGGGAAAAGTGAAGATTGATTCCAAGAGCATATTCTGTTCTGGTGAGAATTTCCTTCTACCATAGACTTCATCATCTTTTTCCTACCCTGGGTCTTTCTAGCAGAACATGACAATTTAAAATTCTTAGTTGGTCAAATCAGGTATGGTTGTCAATCTGCTGTTTAACTAGTGATTCATATTTGCCCCATTTGGATGTGTTATTATTTAATGCTCAAGTATATTCTGAGTAATGGAGTGTTATCATGGGGGAAATTTGGACAAAGGTAAAATAAGATTAGAAAGACAGGTGAGATGAGGAATAAGGTTATCTTTTAAATGCCCACAAGTCCTGTGCTCCTGTTCGAGGTGAGGTATTCTTTTGGTTTTGTACCTCTTTGCAGCCCCCTAGAAACAGGCAGCAACAGTAAGACAAGCAATGGGTGTTTCAGTCCACACCCTGAATAGTCAAACTCTAAATAATCATAAAGTCAAACTTATTTAAACAAGTTTCTTAAAATGTCCTGGAATTTGTGGCTCTTGGTAGCTTATAAGAACATTTTATTCATATTCCTAAAATACCCTTTATAAAAATATATTCCACAGGCTTCTGTTGAAAGGGGGAGAGTCATTTGTTGACTAAGAGGATTTTTTCTAATAATTTTGCTTGACAGGGATCTGGCTACATGTTAACTTGTGTTAATATCAATAGAACAGCTCTTAAGTGCTGGGACAAATAACAGTTTGAAACTGTTGACTTGGTGATGCTGCTGACAAGCTCTGCGCCTGTGTTCCCTGCCCTCAGATTGCCCACCTTTGGAAGGATCAGTACCTCATTTGAGAACTGCATCAGCAGATTTGAAGCCAGGCTCCCAAGTCAGTCTGTTCTGTGATCCAGGCTTCCAGATAGTCGGGAACCCTGTGCAGTCCTGTCTGAATCAAGGACAGTGGACCCAGCCGCTCCCTCAATGTGAACGTGAGCTGCTTTTGTTTAAGTCATTTCAGTGCTTCTTGAAAATATTGAAATCCTAAGAACACTTTTCAAGAATTCTAGACAAAAGCTAAATATATCACAGTAGCCAATATAGCAAATATTCATGGAATCCTTTTGCATAATGAACTGTGCTGGGCACCATGAGGGAGGTGGGGGATGCTGATCCAAAGAGACCATTTGCGCATGTATCCAAGGTGGTACAAAGGGCTGAATGTGATTTAAAAAAAAAAAAAAAAAACAGACTCTATAGATAAAGGCCCAGAGGTAGATGGGCATTTCTGGGTGGCAAAACAGGAAACGACTTCTTGAGTTGAATGCATCTATCTTCTTGAGTTGAATGTATTTATTATTTATTCAATAAATTTTAAAGTACCTACTATGTGCTAGGCACTGATGTAGGTTCTGGTGATGTGGCAATGTGAGGGGGAATGTCCCTATTTTGTGGAGTTTACATTCTAGTGGGAGATACATAAAAAAATAAACAAGTACATAGAACATTATTTATTTATACTAAATAATAAAGGTAAGGGCTAGCTGTAAATGCTATAAAGAAAAATAAAAAAGGATGGGGAAATACAAAGCGATATAAAGTGGAGTGGTCGCATGGAAGCAAGACTGTGATTTTAGATAGGGAATAGCACCTGTTACAACCTGATACGTGTTCACTTGTGTTTTTATCCATCTACCACACTCGGTAATTAGCTCCACAAGGCAGGGATGTTGCCTGTTTGGTTCAGGTCTGTAATTCCAGCACCTTGGACAGTGTCTACGCAGGTAGTAGGCCTTCCGTAAACGTTTCTGAATAAACAAATTGCCTAAGCCAGGCAATGCCCTAGATCCTGAGGGTCAGGCTGCTACCACCAGCCCAAAGCACTGGGTTGAGCACTTTCAACCCACTGTTTGTGTGCAATAAAAAATTCATTTCTAACTGAACTATTCTTTTAATATAAATCAAATGCCCTTTGAGTATTTTGCTCCTAATGTCGTTGTGTTCCTCCTGGTCATATGACAGGCATCAGCTGTGGGGTGCCACCTGCTTTGGAGAATGGCTTTTATTCAGCTGAGGACTTCCACGCTGGCAGCACAGTGACCTACCAGTGCAATAATGGCTACTATTTATTGGGCGATTCCAGGATGTTCTGTACAGATAACGGGAGCTGGAATGGCATCTCACCAGCATGCCTTGGTGAGATAAATATTGACAGTTACTACATGGGTTTATTCTGTCTCTATAGAAGACACTCATCCCAAATCCCTGAGGCTCTGCAGGCATTCTTTGGTTAATTCTTTTCCCCTCAGTGAGCTCTGTCCAAGCCACAGTGACAAAGTAATTCTACATAGAGGGGCCAGAAGTGTTTTAGATTTTTCTTAGTCTCAGTATGAAGACTGTTTTGTCTGTTCCTGTTCTTCTACTACTCAGCTACCTATAAACTAGGGAAATAATAGCTTTTGGTGTGTATTTGCAATGTGATTTTGACTATGGCATTTAAATTTGATAAAACATACGTGTCTTGCAGTGCAGTATGTCGTAACTTAAAAGTAAAAGCAGGTAGTAGGTACATTAGGAAAATGAATCCACTTTAACATTTGTAAGCTGTCTTCACTGTAGATGTCGACGAGTGTGCAGTTGGGTCCGATTGCAGCGAGCATGCATCGTGCCTGAATACAAATGGATCCTACATATGCTCGTGCATCCCGCCATACACAGGGGACGGGAAAAACTGTGCAGGTAACCCCTCCAGTACACCTGGAAATTCCTACTTCGATTCCTTTATCCAAGGGTATATTTTAAGTGTGTTGTTTTAAAATAAGACAATAGTTTTGACTTCAAAGGGCACATAGCCAGGTAGAGAAGGTAAAAACCTCAGAAAGATATGTAAGAAACAGCTAAAGGGGCTTTAACGTAACCCTGTGCCTCTGCCATGTTCCTAATTCCTCAGAAACAAAACTGAGAGCTAACTGTACCATGAGAATAGTAGAATGGATTTGGAAATATCATCAGTGACCTCTCAGAGCAAAGAAGCAGAGGAAACTGTACTATGAGAATAATAGAATGGATTTGGAAATATCATCAGTGACCTCTCAGAGAAAAGAAGCAGAGGAAACTGTACTATGAGAATAATAGAATAGATTTGGAAATGTCATCAGTGACCTCTCTGCAAAGAAGAAGCTTTACATATCAGTATCTTTTCTCTGCCTCAGTCAAATCATGTCATATCATTGAAAAAATACGGCACACCTCTTGGGTGCAGGACACAGCTACAAGAGGGACTCTACAGATGCCAATATTGTAATATCCAGTTGGGTTTGCCTTCACATTTATCTGGAAAAAATTGATTAGAAAACAGTAGACACCTTGCCTTGCAGCATCTTATATTTTTTAATAACTTTGATAACACCGGTCTATCTCCCAACCCATTGATGTCTTTCCACGTTTATTGTGAGAAGTAACCACCAGAAAACAGTAAGACTGAAAGTGAAGAGGAATTTAAAATAGTGAACCAAATTGTCTGGCTGTTGGGTCCCCAAAGTTAAGTGCTGACATGTGAGAGTCCCAGGAGTGATCCATGATGGGGAGACGTGTTTCCCACCCACTCAAAGGGAGAGTGACAGGGAGAATAAAAACAATAGTAACAAAAAAAGTATAGTGTCCGTGAGTCAGACAATAGAAATCAGAACTGGAAACCTCTAAATGAAACAGAAAATATCAAATGTTTATGGGTCCATCCTCCTATTCTCCAACCGAACAGTCGCGTACTATTCAAGAACAAGTCACAAGCCTTGCTTAGCAAAATATCTGATTTGGAAATATTCCTTCTCTTGTGAAATTAAACAAGGCTGAAAATAGTGCAAAATCATTTCTGCTCAAAAAGAAGGAAGAATAAAACTGAACTCAGAATGTGGCACTTAAAATGAGATAATACAGGAACCAAAAGAAAATGTCAGAAGACTTCTTGGATGAAACAGGAGATGTTGTAATTTTTATTACAGATTTTTTGAAAAGCAAAGCCATCTGGCAAAAAGGTGCTGAGATTAAAACAGAGCAGGAAGAAAGGCAAACACTTCAGATAGTGAGCTGTGCAGCTCACCTGAGGTTCTGGTCACAATAGATACTCTAAATTTGAGTTCAAACTGCATGCAAATGTCATAACTTAGTGTTGAAATATAAGGTCAGTGATGTATTAACAAATTTACATTAGCAGAGATGCACGTGTGGGAATGGTAAGAGTTTATGATGGACTCAGAGAGGACAATTTCAATCTGCATGTGGGCATAGTCAAACACAATTCAATTTAAAGAATGTCTTCAAAGAGTCTCAAATTCCTTAGGGAAATAAGCAAAATAGTATAGCAGAAGAAAAAGCTGAAATCATCTGTAATCGCACTGTCCAGAAACATCTGCTATGAGAAAAGGTATAACTTGAATACCTAGAATATTTTTCTGTGTGCTATCTATGTGCTTATAAATATGTGTACACATATAGATATATGTGTAAGTGCTGTATACATAGTCTTTCAGTTACATCATGAAATATTACATCATGCACATTTTTATGTCATGAAATAGTCTGAGAACATGATTTATTATTGATACACAAACTTATAAGTATGGAGTACATGTGCTATTTTGACACACGTATAGAAAGTAGAATGGTCAAATCAGAGTAATGAGGATATCCTTTACCTCAAACAGTTATTACTTTGTTGTGCAGAAACATTTACAATCTTCTCTGCGAGGTATTTTGAAATATACAATACATTGTATTTAACTAAGGTGACCCTGCTGTGCTCTCCAATACTAGAGCTTATTTCTTCCGTAACTGAATGTTCTTCTAACTGTGTGTGTTCATACTCGTTAACTAACCTCTTTCCATCCCTCCCCCTCCCCAGCCTCTGGGAATTACCGTTCTACTCTCCGCCTCCGTGATACTTTTGTAGCTCCCACATCTCAGTGAGAACATGAGATATTCATCTTCTGTGCCTGGCTGATTTCAGTTGACATAATATCCTCCAGTTCTGTCTGTGCTGCTGCAAATGGCAGGATTTTGTTTCTTTGTACGGCTTAATAATACTCCATGGTGTATATTTACCATCTCCTCTTTATCCATTCATCCACTGATGGACAGTTAGGTTGATTCCATGTCTTTCTTGACTATGGTTAATGGTACCGCAGTGAACATAGGGATATCTCTGGATGCACTGATTTTCTTTCCTTCGGATAAATACCCAGTGGTAGGATTGCTGGATCCTATGGAAACATGATTCTAATTCCCATTTCATAATTCACTTTATAGTTTTCCCATAGTTAACTTTTCTCTATATGTTAACATTAGGTAGTATCTACTATGAAAAAAAGAACTGAATATGCATCTTTGGACAAAGCTTACTTCTGGCTGTTTTTCTCAAAATCAAGTCTTAGAATTGCATTTACTTTTTGAGAAGGGTTCTTTTAAACTCCTTGACTTAGGTAGACCAGGTGGCCTTTAGAAAGATTGAATCAATATATATAGTCTCCCCGTTTAAGGATCGAGTGATGTATTCACTCTTCTTGCTCAACATTGGCCACAAAACTCGCTTTACCAGTTTTATCTTCCCAGCAGCGGTGCTGACCCCGAATCTGTGCACAGGAGGTGCTCAGGGCCCACAGTCTTTTTGGAAGCTGGGAACTCCCCCTGCATCTGCTCTGTACAGCCTTTCACACCAGCTTGAGACCAAGACAATCGCTCTTTTAAAAACAGTGTGAGGCTGGAAGTAGGTGAGGGGGCAGAAGCCCTTCTAAGCCATGCTCCGGCATCACCAGGGTTTCCCCAATGAACAACCACCTTTGGGGCCAGATAAACTTTGCATATTTTTGTTAGTCATTGCCATTTCAAAATACTCCTTTTGATGCCTATTATATGTTCTGTTCTAATGTTCAGCAGGCCTCTGACCTTCATACATCTCCTTTCAAAAGCTTTTCACTGGATTTTGATGGGTACCTTAACTGTAGTGGAATTCTTCACTGTGAAATTTTACATGGTTGTGTGAAAGCCTCTTCTTATTCCACCCAAACTGGTTTTTCATTTCTAGAACCTATAAAATGTAAAGCTCCAGGAAATCCAGAAAATGGGCACTCTTTCGGCGAGATTTATACAGTGGGTGCCGAGGTCACATTTTCCTGTGAGGAAGGATACCAATTGATAGGAGTAACTAAAATTACGTGTTTGGAGTCTGGAGAATGGAATCATCTAATTCCATATTGTGAAGGTATGTTTAGGACATTTCCCATGCTTATTGGGTATGGAAATCTTAGGGCACTAAGGTACAGACACATCTATATTACATTGTATCAGCATTGTTTGTACTGGAAAGGCAATCATTAGGCTTCCATTGAAACATGATTTAAAAAAATCTAGAGCTGCCCCTTGAGCTTTCAGAGACATTTGCACCCATAATCTCAGAAAAGCCATGACTTTGTTTTTCCTCCTTTAAGCTATTTCCTGTGGTGCACCAGCTATCCCAGAAAATGGTGGCATTGAGGGGTCAGCATTCACCTATGGCAGTAAAGTGCTATATAGGTAAGTGTCCCTCTGGGAGGCTGAGGTGGGTGGATTCCCTGAGCAATAGTGAGACCTCTATCTCTAAAACTAGCCGGGCATTGGGGCAGCTGCCTGTAGTCCCAGCTACTCAGGAAGCTGAGGCAAGAGAATTATTTGAGCCCAAGAGTTTGAGGTTGCTGTGGGCTATGATACCACAGCACTCCACCAAGGGTGACAAAGTGAGACTTTGTCTCACAAAACAAACAAACCTATGTTGAAGTTATTAATGACATGCTGGCAGAGACATAATACTGGAAGAAAGAGGATGGGGAAAAAAATCCCTAGATTTTTTTTTTTACTTAATGAGGAATTAATTGAATGATGTATAGTGAGAAGTCATAATCTGATCCTCTAACAGCAGACGTATCTATAATCCTTAAATCACTTGAGCACTAATCTATTATTGCCACCAGCGCCCCCTTGAGGCACCCGAGAAGGGGTGCGTGCAGAAATACTCTCCTAGCTGACATGAGATTCTTGATGTCTCGGGTCTTAGGCTAGACCACACCACTCTTGAACCAAGGCTTTTCTGTTTGCAGTTACTATCCCATGACACCAACTGGAGGCAAGCCAACTGGACTCTATCTTTCTGTGAGGAAGATATACAGTATTTGACCTTGACAAACAAATTTTTAAAGCATTATTTCAGTGGAGGGGAAAAAGAGAACTTTTAAATATGTGTATAAATTCTCGATACTTTTAGAGGTTTTTTGGCACCGAGGAAATTATGCAAAATAAAGCAAATTCTGGAATTTTCTGTCTTTTTCAGATGTAATAAAGGATACACTCTGGCTGGTAATAAAGAATCCTCCTGTCTTGCTGACGGTTCTTGGAGTCATTTTCCCCCTGTGTGTGAACTGGTGAAGTGTTCTAACCCAGAAAACATAAATAATGGAAATTATATTTTGAGCGGGCTCACCTACCTTTCTACTGCTTCCTATTCATGTGAGAGTGGATTCAGGTAAAGTCTGTAGACACCAGCCAAGCTTCCTACGGTACCTTGTCACTTGTTATTTACTCAACAAATTTTATTTGTATGTGGCTGGCTGACTCTAAAACCAAATTGCTAAACGTAAGGATATTCTCACTTTGAATGTTTCCACCTAGCTGATAGCAGACACCCAGAAAAACATTCAATCAAACTGCTGCTCTGGGACTCCTAGTTCAATTACTATAAGCATTCAGTCTTTAAACACAGAAGTGAAAATTGGTTTTGAAGCCTAACATAATACCTTATAAATTTCTTTTGTGATGGATTTTTGTGTAAACATGTTACCAAGCTTATCCCCCACATTGTATGGGATATTGTAAAAAAGTGTGTCAAGGTAAGGCCTAGGAGCCTACCGTAAGAGGTTAATTTGAGGAATGGGGGGTGTGTGCATTCAGACAGAAGGGATAGTGGAGAAAGGCTGTGATCAGGAACTTGGGCAACAGAATCGGAATTGGAGTGCGGGAGTGAACAGGAAGGAGAATGGGTAGCACAGGCAGTCAGAATCAGGTCCCCAAGAAAGGCAATAAGCAGCGATGTAGGGATACAAGGTTTATGTAGTCAGAGGAAGACCAAGGTCAGAGTCAGGAGCAGCCTGGTTCACATGCCCAGGCTCCTAGCCAGGACAGGGCTCTTTGACTTCCGTTACCCTGTTTTCCAGGCTACCCAGGAGTCTTCCTTTCTGCTGGACCCTAACCAGTCTATTAACCCCTTCTCATCCTAGTAGTCTGCTACCCACAGTCTGGAGTGCCCGACACCACCACCAATGAGCACTTTCACTTGTTTGATTTTATACCGAGCGATTGTTGCTGTTATAATTCATAATGAATTTTCACCCATCCATTGTTTTGAATGGTACACAGCCTGTTCAGATTTCCCTTATTCTTATCTAAAGCAACAAACTGTGGAGAAGCTTTTCCTTTTTTGTTCAAGTGTCCCCTATTTTCTTCTAAGTCCTTCCTGTTTCATCTCAAAGGCAGTAAATCAATAGCCCATAAAAGAGGTGCTGTCGCTCCTTCCTGCAGCTTACAGGGCCCGTCCATCATCGAATGCATGGCTTCTGGCAGCTGGGATAGAGCGCCACCTACCTGTCACCTGGTCAGCTGTGGAGAGCCACCTGCCATCAAAGATGCTGTCCTCACTGGGAATAACTTCACTTTTGGGCACACTGTCACTTACGCTTGCAAAGAAGGGTGAGTAGAGCCTACAAAGGAGGGCTCAGTGAGAGCAGAGGGAGTGGATGCGCCCAACTGTAGACGTGGGCTCTGCTGGAACACACAATTACATTTCCTGGCAGCCAACGCCAGAGAAAGCGCTAATGCTTATTTTCTGACAGCAGAAAGGAAACATATTCTCCTGTGGAAACAATGTTTCCCTAGAATTGGAGCAGTTTATCTAATTAGTCTTTGAAAAAAAAAATGGACATTTGGCAACTCAGAGAAACATATCTTTATACTTTAATTAAAATGCAAAAAGCACATTTAAATGAACGTTTGTGTATTTATCTTCTGCAAAACCAAAAGGCAAGCCTTTAAGTCACAATGCAAAGATGACATGTCTGCAGGAGGAAAAAAAGATAATGAAGTCAGGTTTTTGCATTTCTAATGATGAGATTTAATTCAGAGATAACGTCTGAGAAACCAGGAAACAAATTACAAAGGGCTTTCACAGTCATTGTCTCGTTTGATCTTCATGAAAGCCTTCTGATGGGCAGAAAAAGGAAAGGTTCACTCTTAGGGTCTCAAGGCAGCCGGTAAAGTATTGAGGGGTGATTAAATCCTGGGTCATCTGACTTCCAGTCTGCTGGATTTCATTGCAATCATTGTTTTTTTCTACTCTTCCTCCATAAATATTTTCATCATTAATAGTGCTTCCACATGCCAGATTTGCTGCAGCTGCTTTTCACAAGAAGCAACAGCAGAAGGGTTGCCATTTCCTGGGTTTGTATCTTGGCTCTGTGGTGCACTATGTGGCCTTGGGGAAATGGCGTGATTTCTCTGTGCCTGCAAGTTACAAGTTCATTAAAGGCTCATACTTGTGGATATTGTGAGGAATGAAATGATATCATGCATTGGCTATCATTTGGCTAGGAGAGCACAAAATTCAACAAGCCAAACAAACTTAGCCATTATTATGGTGATTGGAACACAGTCCCCAGGATAGAGTAGACACAGTCTTATAAAAGTTCAATTTCATGGGCGGTGCCTGTGGCTCAAAGGAGTAGGGCGCTGGCCCCATATGCCGGAGGTGGTGGGTTCAAACCCAGCCCTGGCCAAAAACTGCAAAAAATAAATAAATAAATAAATAAATAAATAAATAAAAGTTCAATTTCATTTCACCTGGATAGAAGGCCATCACACTAATACACAACTGCCAGCAGGTGGCACCAATATTTTCTTGCAAAAAAGTTCCTGATATTTAAATACTTGCATAAATAACAGACAGAATCCCCACCGTCTTCAGTGAATAAGAAATCTTTAATATTAAAATGTCTATGTAGGACATTTCTGCTGGTCCCATCCATCCCCTGGGGATTGAGTCACACAAATACTGCCCCCTACTGTACTGCATAGGACCGTTTAAAATTAGTCATTTAAATGTTTGGAAAATGTTAGCAAATATACAGGTTCTATGTAATATCTAGATATTGACAACTTGTAGGAGTTTTTCCTGATTAAAAAATTAATGCCTTATCACCATGTAAAACTAGAAAATACAAAATCCATATTTAAAAGTCACCTGTTGGATGGAATTAGAAAATGTTCTTCTCAATAAAGTATCTCAAGAATGGAAGAAAAAGTATCCAATGTACACAGCCCTATTTTGAAACTATTTTATAGCTTTCATAGGAATGTTATAACCTAATTATAGCCTTAGAATTTGGGGAGTGGGGAGGGAGTGGGGAGGGGAAGAAGGTGGATGGATGGAGGGAGGGTGATTGGAGAGGTCACTTCTATGGTTTATCCTACAAGGCTACAAGTGAATCTTTCTAAAAGCAGAGTATGAATGTTTTAACTCAATAACTAAGAAAATGACATGAAGGCTACATTAACCAGTTTGATGAGAGTATTTCAAAATGTATATGAAAACACCACACTGTACCCCATGATTGCATTAATGTACATAGCTATGATTTAATTTAAGAAAATCTAAAAAAAAAGTCTGTGTTTTTTATTTTTAAAAAATAAAGAGATTGAAACCACAATGAGATACCACCTCTCACTCATTTAGGTGGCTATAATTTAAAACTCAGTGACAGTGTGGAGAAAAATAATCCTCATACTCTGGGAATGTAAAATAGTGCAGGTGCTTTGAGAAACAGTCTGGAAGTTCCTTAAAGCATTCATGTAGTCATCATATGACTAGCAATTATGCTTCTATGTAAATGCCCAAGAGAATTTAAACCATATCTTCTCACAAAAACTTGTACACAATCTTCATAGTAGCATTATTCATATTGCCAAAGGTGGAAACAATGTAAATGTCCATTAACTAGCGAATACATAAATAAAATGTGATATATGAGTATTCACACAACGGAAAATTGTTCAGCAGTAAAGAGGATTGGAGCACTGATGCACGCCACAACATGGATGAACCTTGGAAAGATTATGATAAGTGAAAGAAGCCAGTCACAAAAGACCACACATTATGACATCACTTGCATGAAATTCCCAGAATAGACAAATCTATAGAGACAGAAAGTGGACTAGTGGTTACCTAAGGTGGGCTGGAGTTAGGGAGTAATTGCTAATTGGGGAGAGGGCTTCCTTTGGGGATGATAAAATGTACTAAAATTGTGGTGATGGCTATACAACTTTTAACATATTAAAAACCATTGAATCGTATGCTTTAAGTAGGTCAATTGTATGATACATGAAATATACCTCCACAAAGCTGTTATTAAAAAAATCAAACAGGAACAAGCTGAAGGTTTAAGGACATCTATTTGGTTGAAGTCAGGTAAAAATGAAATAAAAAGGAAAAAAGAAAATGAAATTGAAGCTGTGTTAGTGCTTTGAGCAATTGTTTGCAGTGGATCTGTATTATTCAACATTTACATTGATCTCAATGACCTGAACACATTTATACTTGTTTTTAACCTGAGCAGATTCATGAATTTCTCTCAGCTCTTTAATTCAAAGACATGAAAGTCTTTCCTTAGACTTTCCTATTACTTTTCTTTTTATACCCAAGTTCACCATGGCCCAAGGGATCATATTTAATTACAGTTTCTGCCTGTTACTGACTATTTGGTTCCCTTAAATAATTCTAGATTACACTGAACTCAGGAAATAGAGGAGAGAATCTACCCAATTAAAAACACACATTAAATCAATGTTAAAAAAATTGATGAAAGCTCTTAGGTCATATGTATAATAAAAGAAAGGTATTAACAAATATATTTACAAACCTGAATATTGTATTTTGAAGGGGAATTATATGATATTTATCTACTGAGTATATTTTCTTGGTGTCTATATTTCTATAGGTCTTCAGTTTATAACATGCATAATCACAGAAATTCTGTATTATTATCACAGTCAGAGGTGCTTTTCTGAAAATAGTAAAAATATATATATAGCCTTTGAAGTAAAAAAGAAAAGACAAAAAGAAAAAAAAATCTCTTAGAATATTTGTCATCTCAAAACTTAAGATTGAACCCTAGTCATTCTACACAGGGAAAAAATGGGCCTCAGACAATTTGACAAGACTGTCAGTGTCATAGTTTGCCTGAAGTCATTATGGGAAAAACTACTGATGAACAACATAGGAGGTTGAATCATTTAAACTAACTTAATTGCATATATGATTTTATATGGATGAATATATAAGATACAGGTTTTAGAGAATAAAAGTTTCTAAGAAAAAAATTACATGTTAAAAGTATAATAATGGACCCATAGTACTGTTGGCTCCAAAATAATTATTGTGCATATGTTAGAATTCCTTAGAATATGGAAAGAAAACATTGAAAAGTTCAATTTACTATTACACCTAAATGATTAGAAATTAATATTTAGTAATATCTGAAATATAGATTGATGGTATATTTATAAAATTTTAATAAATATGTATGCATTTGGATTAGTGCTTTTTGCTAAAAATATTACTAATGGACTAAGAGATCTACTATGTAGGTTGTAAGCTATTAACCAGCAAATGAAGTTGGGTAGCAGACACGGGTCTCTAGATTTTCTTTGTGTTTAAAAAAAATGAATTATTCTCCAAATTAAGCAGCAGAAGATTGGACATAATATCTAGATTTCTAATTGATCTCAAAAAATGAGAAGATCTGGAAACAATGAATTCAGATTCCTGTGTGATGACAATTGGTCAAGTGATCGAATGACCCTCTCTTTTACTCAAAATGGGCTCCCTGGCTTAACCAAATCTCTGTCATTCTGTATTATGTTCTGCCTGGCTGGTTTTACCACTTTGTGTTACCTGTATGGCTCTGGTATGCATTCAAGTTTGTTGCATAAACTATTTCTGACTAAAATCCACAAGCCAAAATCCACAGTTATGAGGCAGAGACCCAGTACTAGTTCAATACCAGTTGACCCTCTCCTGACCATACACCTCAGTGACATTTTTTGGCTTCTTTTGCAGTTAGGTATGGCCATTTGATTCTGAATTCTATTAATGGAAAAGAAGTTTGATGCTCTTTCTTTATCTTTCCATAACTAATAGCTAGATATCAACAACCTGTATGATCTTAGAAGCTACATGTGCAAAATACGAAGACTCCATTCACCTGGATTCTTGTATGACTGCCAAGAACAGACTTCCCCACACTTGTACATCACATAGAAAATCGGGTTCTAGATTAGCCTATGTTAAGTCACTGATATTTGAAGAATTACCTTAAATTAACCAAGATGTAATTGTCTCTTCATTCATCTCTGGACTTATCCTCAGAGGAAATTCAGTAATCAATCCTGGGAAAAGGAAAGGGGAGAGGCAACTAAGGGAATATCGATTTGCCTTTTGTCTTATGAAGTTGTTCTACTTTTTCTTTTACTTTCCATTTCTTAGATGGCTCCTCACCCTTCACTTCCTCCTTTCTCCATATTGTGTTCTTGAGATTGTGTATGAGTGGACTTCAAAAATTCTGTAGAAAAGATGGATTTAAAAGTTAAAAAAATAAACTATTTCTCAACATAAGCTCTAACAAGTTCAAGACTCTTTTGTAAAGTGTTGATATCAGTCACTAACTCCATCCTTAAAGAGCTGAGGGTTCTAGGAATTGAACCAGGTCAATGTAATATTTTTTATATTATTAAGTGAAGAAATATAAGTGTCCTTTACTTAATAGAAGAAAACAAAAATAAGTCAGAAAGAGCCAAATCTGGACCAAAAGGTGGATGCCTAATGATTTCCCACCTTTACAAAATTGCCATTGTTTGATGAGAGGAATGAGCAGGAGCATTTTCATGATGGAGAAGAACTCTCTGGTGGAGCTTTCCAGGGCACTTTTCTGCTAAAGCTTTAGCTAACTTTCTTAAAACACACCCACGATAAGGGGGTCTTATTGTTCTTTGGCTCTGCAGAAAGTAAACAAGCAAAATGCCTGGAGCATCCACCAAAAAACTGTTGCCATGAACTTTTGCCCTTGACTGGTCAGCTTTTGCTTTAACTAGGCCACTTCCACAACTTCTACCTCTTGGTAGCCATTGCTTTGATTGTACTTTGTCTTCAGAATCATACTACTAAAGCTGTGTTTCATGTCCTGATGTAATTATTTGAAAAAATGCTTTAGGATCTCAATCTCACTCATTCAAAATTTTCATTGAAAACTTTTCTCTTGTCTGCAACTGATCTGGGTGAATAGTTTTGGCACCTATTGAATAGAAAGTATGCTCACCTTTATTTTTTCTTTCAGAATTGTATAAGCTGAACTGATCAAGATGTCTATAGATGTCTATAGTATTGGTTAATACCATACTAATGTTTAGTTGTTAGTGATTGGTCCTCTCCAATTGGGGCATTTATAAGATTTTTTTCCCCTAAAAATTGATGTGGATGGTCTGCTGTTGTAGACTTAAACCTTTGATATTATCTTATCTGCTCTTAAAATGAGTTATCCATTTAAAAACTATGATTTCTTTGGAACACTGTCCCTGTACACTTCTGGTAAAGCGTTAATGATTTCACTATTATCCCACCCAAGCTTAATCACAAATTTTATGGTTTTTCTTACTTCAATTATAGCAGGATTCATGTAAGGGATCCTTTCAAATTGATATTTTATCCTTCTCAGCAACTCAAACTAGGTTCTGTTCAGACATGTTATAAGAAGTTAGTATGAGTTTATTTTGGTGCAAAAATATTTTGAATCTTTGCATAGTTTTTTCTTCTTTATAAAATTTCAGAATATTTTAGGGATCTAAATGTTTTAGTTATGTGAATTGCTTTTGTTTAGTTTTAGTCAAAGTTATAAGTGCCCATATCACCCAGTTAGTATGCCTTGTACTGGTTTGGTGTGAATATACCCCTCTCCATTTGCCTCCTCCCACTTGCTTACTTTCTATTAAGTTTTACTACCAAATGTGCACATGGGTATTGATCAATTAGTTCCAATTAAATGGTGAGTACATACAGTGTTTGTTTTTCCATTCTTTTGATACTACCCTTAGAAAATGGTATTAGTTCACCATTTCTTATGTGTGAGTAGTACTTCATGTTATACATATACCACATTTTATTAATCCACTCATGTATTGATGGGAACTTGGATTGATGTCACATAGCAATTGTGAATTGCACTGCAATACACATTCAGGTACACATGTCTTTTTGATAAAGTGACTTTTTTCATTTGGATAAATACCCCCTAGTAGGATTGCTGAACCAAATGATAGGTCTACTTTTAGTTCTTTCAGATGTCTCCATTTGATTTTCATAGAGGTTATACTCGTCTTCAGTGCCACCAACAATGTATAAGAGTTACTTTCTCTCCGTGTCCATACCAGCATCTGTTGTTTTGGGGATTTTTTGATAAAAGCTACTCTTACTGGACTTAGGTCTCCAGTGAGATATCTCATTGTAGTTTCATTTTTCATTTCACCTGATGATTAGAGATGTTGAGTTATTTTTAATATGTTTATTGGCCATTAGTTTACCTTCTTTTGAAAAGTTTCTGTTCATGTCTCTTACCCACTCTTTAAGGGGTGGTGGTTGTTTAATTTTTTTCTTGCTTGCTTATTGAGTTCTTTATATATTTTTGTGACCAGACCTGTATCAGATGTATAGCATGTGAATATCTTCTCCTAATCTGTAGGCTGTATATTCACTGTATTGATTGTTTCTTTGGCTGTGCAGAAGCTTTTTTTTTCCTTAAGTAATTCATACATAGATCATAAATACATTTACGCCATTATAAGATTCAATGTGTTGATTATTTGTACAAATTGGAATGCTTACATTCTACTAAACAACATAGCCTTCACCACTTTTACCCAATTACAGGATTAAGACATTAATGCTCTACATCACAAAAATCCAACTTGTACTTGCAATATGCTCCATATTGCAATAAACATTGCTTCCCCCAGAAGCTTTTTAATTTAATCAGGCCCCATTTGTTAATTTTTGTTGTTTCTGTGATTTCCTTTCAGGTATTCTTCATAAATTCTTTGCCTAGGCTGAGACTGTAAGAGTTTTTCCAACATTTTATTCCAGAATTCCTATAGTTTTATTTCTTAGGCTTAAGTCATTATCCACATAACCAGAAGCAAAAACAAAAACCATATGTTTATCTCAATAAATGCAGAGAAAACATTTGACAAAATTCAGTTCCTTTCATGATAAGAACTTTTACTAAAATAGGCATAGATAGAAAAAACATAACTTGAAATTATAAAAGCCACATATGATAGACCTATAGCCAACATCATGCTGAATGGGGAAAAATTGAAAGCATTTCTACTTAGATCTGGAATTAGACAAGATTGCCCACTGTCACCACTTCTGTTCAACATGGTTCTGGGAGTACTAGCCAGGGTCATCAGACAAGAGATGGAAACAAGGGTATACCAATAGAAATAGAAGAGGTCAAACTATCACTCTTTGCTGACAGTATAATCTTATATCTGGAAAACTGCAAAGATTCCTCCATGAGACTCCTGAAATTGATAAATAAATTCATCAGGGTCTCAGTTTACAAAATCAATGTACAAAAATCAACAATTCCTATACACCAACAACAGTCAAGCTGAGAATCAAACCAAAGGCTCAATACCTTTCACAATAGCAACAAAGAAAATAAAATGCCTAGGAATATATTTAACCATGGAGGTAAAAGACCTCTACAGGGAGAATTACAAGTTGCCAAGGAAGGAATTCTCATAGGATGCAAATAGATGGAAAAATATATCATGCTCATGGATTGGCAGAATCAATATTACTAAACTGTCTATACTACACAAAATGATCTACGTATTTATGCAATCCCCATTAAAATACCAACATAGTTTTTGATCTAGAAAAAAATAATTCTGTGCTTTGTATGGAACCAGAAATGAGCCCAAATAGTCAAGGAAATCTTAAGTCAAAAGGAGAAATGGAAGCATCACTTTGCCAGACTTTAAGCTATACTACAAGGCTATAGTAACCAAAACACCATGGTACTGGCCCAAGAACAAAGACATAGACCAAGTGATCAGAACAGAAGACCCAGATACAAAACCATCCTCACACTGTCATCTGATCTTTGACAAAGCAGATAATAACATACACTGGGGGAAAAGAATCCCTATTCAATAAATGGTGCTGGGAAAATTGGACCGCCACATCTAGAAGACTGAAATAGGATCCACACCTCTCACCACTCAGTTTTTCATAATACATATTTTCTATGAACTTTTTAGATCTCCTCATATAAGTCAAGGTGCTTTTTGTTTAAATATCAAAAAGCTCAGTCTGAACAATAAAAGTCACTTTTGGCTCCCATGATTGAAACATTCCAGCGATAAAGCAGGCTTTAGGTATAGTTGAATTGGGGATCAGTATCAACTTCCCTGCAGCTCTCTAGCTTCCCCCCCACCCTCTGGCTGGTTTCCCTTATGGTAGCAAAATGGCTGAAGTTGTCCCCATCTCACTGGCAAGAGAGTTGGGCTTGTGCTGATTGTTTTGTGCTAACTTGGGAGATAATCAATGTCACCCAAATGGCATGGTTGATGCTTCGTGGAAAGAGGAAAAGTGTCCACTATAGGGTAAATGGAGTAGGAGGTAAAACCCATATCAGAATTCAGTGATAGAGGCTAGGTGTGGTGACACACACCTGTAATCCCAGCACTCTGGGAGGCCACGGGGGATGGATTGCTTGAGCTCATGAGTTCGAGACCAGCCTGAGCAAGAGTGAAACTTTGGTCTCTACTAAAAATAGAAAAAACTGAGGCAAGAGGATTGCTTGAGCCCAAGAGTTGGAGGTTGCTGTGAACTATGATGACACTATGGTATTCTACCCAGTGCAACAGTTTGAGACTCTTGCCTCCAAAAAAAAAAAAAAAAACCAGAATTCTTTCCTGGTGCCACGACAGCCTAGTTAATAACAAGAATGCCTTCTATTTCCTCAATGCTTTATACTTTTTAAAGATTTTATAGCTATGCATTTGATTACATATGAGCCCACAAATAAATTTTTAGGATATATAGTCATATTTTATTAGACTTACTTTACATATCTATTTTAGGCCAAAAGTTGTTCAGGAATTTGCCCAGGACCATAGAGTAGTTAGTAGCATAACTAGAATTCAGTTCTTATAATGTCTTGATAAGTGTTTATTCCACCATGCAAGAATGCTTCCTCTCTTCCTTGGCTTTCTTTGAAAATGTGTTAGCCGAAGATTGTGTTATAATTGGGTTTCTGGTTCAGAAAATCAAAACTGCTACAAGGATAATTGCTTCTGTAAAGTACCACTGTGGCTGCTTTTCATTCTAAATTGCTAACTCTTGGAGAGTTCAGGTGGCCAAATACACCCTCAATTAGGCATCTTACCCAGGAACACAAGGCTCCATTGAAGGACAAGGAGCAATTCAACTCTGTTATGATCAAATGTGAGGGTTAAAGGTAAATACACAATTATAGTTAAGAAAGAAAACAGGCACTCATTCTTTTATGCTCCTCTGAGAAGTCAGTGTACTGAAAATTAAAGGGAGTGATAGTCTGGCCGCATATGAGCATAAGGCATTGATTAGAGTATTATTGCATTACAAGTTCATTGCTGTTGAACAGCAAAAGCATATAATTACTGTTCATAGAATGCAGTGCACAGAAAGCAGAGAAGTACATTTCCAGGCCCATATATTTAAATTACGAATGCAGAACTCATTTTCACCTAAAGAGAAGGCATCATGATTTGGTTATTCAATCATTTTTAAACGGAGATAAGGATTCACCAGAATGAGAAAGAGAGAGAAAAATGCTTTCATTAAGAGTCACATTACCATATTCAATGCAAAAACTATTGAACCAGAGAGATATTTTTGGAAAATTGATTTGCCCACATTAAATCATATTGGAATAATAAAAAAAAAAAACTAAAGAAAAGGTACATATTCCAGGTATTTGAAATAATAGTTTGAAGGAACACAAAATTAGATAGGAACTTAGAAGTAAAAGGTTGTAGTTAAGCAAAGCAATGGGACACAAAATTGGTAATAAATCACTCACAACTGATTTAATCTCAGAAGTAGTGAGAGTATTTTAAGGAAGATACATGGAAAGAGAGTTATGAAATCTGATTTCTTTTCCCACATCCACTGAAGATTTCTTATGAAGAAAAGTCACTCAACTGAGATGGTGATCTTAAGCATGAAGGGAATACAGCCCACCAGTATTAACTCTCCACATCCTTACTCTCGACCTATAAAAACCCTAATTTCAGGCTGTGCACTGTTGCCCCTTCTGATTCCACATTGGGGGCAGTCAGTTGGCCAGTCTTAAATAGACAGACTCCTATTGGCTTTTTAATTTGTGTGATGATCTTATCTTGCACACCATAACAAACTTCGTTCTAAATCCCCTTTAAAAAAGGACCATAGGACAGTATTGATCCTAGTTTTTGTAGATTTGACAATAACTACGCTCTATTTTAAATCAAATGGGCATTTTTCTATGTTGGCCAAACACATAACTACATGCAGCATATAGAATAAATGTATATTTTACTACTTATTTAATTAAAGAACAATTACTTATTTTTAAAAAGATTTTTGAGTTCTGAATATTCTTTTTTTATTATTTATTTATTGTTGGGGATTCATTAAGCGTACAAGAAACCAGGTTACACTGATTGCATTTGTTAGGTAAAGTCCCTTTTACAATCATGTCTTGCCCCCAAAAGGTGTGGCACACACCAAGACCCTACTCTCTCCCCTCTTCCCTCTTTCTGCTCTTCCTTTCCCCATCATTCCCTCCTTCTTTATCTCTCTGCTCTCCCCTTCCCCCACCCACACCATGTCATTAATTGTCATTAATTATCCTCATATCAAAATTGAGTACATAGGATTCATGCTTCTCCATTCTTGTGATGCTTTACTAAAAATAATGTGTTCCACTTCCATCTAGATTAGTACAAAGGCTGTAAGGTCTCCATTTTTTATAATGGTTGAATAGCATTCCATGGTGTACATATACCACAGCTTGTTAATCCATTCCTGGGGTGATGGGCATTAAGGCTGTTTCCACATTTTGGCAATTGTAAATTGAGCTGCAATAAACAGTCTGATGCAAGTATCCTTATGATAAAAGGATTTTTTCCCTTCTGGTCCAGTAATGGGATTGCAGGATCAAATGGGAGGTCTAGCTCTTTAAGGGTTTTCCATACTTCCTTCCAAAAAGGTTGTATTAGTTTGCAGACCCACCAACAGTGTAAAAGTGTTCCCTTCTCTCCATATCCATGCCCAGCATCTGCAGTTTTGAGATTTTGTGCTGTGGGCCATTCTCACTGGGGTTAGATGGTATCTCAGGGTGGTTTTGATTTGCATTTCTCTAATAATTAGGGATGATGAGCATTTTTTCATATGTTTGTTAGCCATTGGTCTGTCTTTTTTAGAGAAGTTTCTATTCATGTCTCTTGCCCATTGATACATGGGATTGTTGGCTTTTTTCACATGGCTTAATTTGAGTCCTCTATAGATCCTAGTTATCAAGCTTTTGTCTGATTCAAAATATGCAAATATTCTTTCCCATTGTGTAGGTTGTCTATTTGCTTTGGTTGCTGTCTCCTTAGCTGTACAGAAGCTTTTCAGTTTAATTAAGTCCCATTTGTTTATTTTTGTTGTTGTTGCAATTGCCATGGCAGTCTTCATGAAATCTTTCCCCAGGCCAATATCTTCCAGTGCTTTACCTATGTTTTCTTTGAGGATTTTTATTGTTTCATGCCTTAAATTTAAGTCCTTTATCCATCTTGAATCAACTTTTGTGAGTGGGGAAAAGTGTGGGTCCATTTTCAGTCTTGTACCTGTGGATATCCAGTTCTCCCAGCACCATTTATTGAATAGGGAGTCTCCCCCAAGGTATGGTTTTGTTTGGTTTATTGAAGATTAGCTGGTTGTAAGGTGTTAGTTTCATTTCCTGGTTTTCCATTTGATTCCAAATGTCTATGCCTCTATTTTTGTGCCATTACCATGCTGTCTTGACCACTATGGATTTGTAGTACAACCTAAAATATGATATGCTGATGCCTCCAGCTTTGTTTTTATTACTAAGAACTGTCTTAACTATACAGGTTTTTTTTTCTTGTTCCATACAAAATGCAGAATCCTTTTTTCTAAATCTTGAAAGTATGATGTTGGTATCTTAATAGGGATGGCATTGAATAGGTAGATTGCCTTGGGAAGTATAGACATTTTAACAATGTTGATTCTTCCCAGCCATGACCATGGTATATTATTCCATTTTTTAATATCCTCTGCTATTTCCTTTCTTAGGATTTCATAGTTTTCTTTATAGAAGTCCTTCACCTCCTTTGCTAGGTATCTTCCTAGGTATTTCATTTTCTTGGAAGCTATGGTGAAGGGAGTTGTGTCCTTAGATAGCCTCTCATCTTGACTATTATTGCCGTATACAAAGGCTTCTGACTTGTGGATATTGATTTTATATCCTGAGACATTACTGTATTTTTTGATGACTTCCAAGAGTCTTGTGGTTGAGTCTTTGGGGTTCTCTAAGTATAAGATCATATTGTCAGCAAACAGGGAGAGTTTGACCTCCTCTGCTCCCATTTGGAGGCGCTTTATTTCCTTGTCTTGCCTAATTGTATTGGCTAGAACTTCCAGCACTATGTTGAATAGTAACGGTAGCAGAGGACAACCTTGTCTGGCTCCAGTTCTAAGAGGAAAAGCTTTCAGTTTAACTCCATTCAGTGAAATATTAGCTGTGGGTTTGTCATAGATAGCTTCAATGAGTTTCAGAAATGTGCCACCTATGCCTATAATCCTCAGTGTTCTAATTAGAAAAGGATGCTGGATTTTATTGAATGTTTTTTCTGCATCTATTGAGAGAATCATATGGTCTTTCTTTTTGCTTTTGTTAATGCGTTGGATAACATTTATGGACTTGTGTATGTTAAACCAGCCTTGAATCCCTGGGATAAAATCTACTTGATCATGATGTATGACTTTTTAGTGATAAGTTGTAATCTATTGGCTAGGATTTTGTTGAGAATCTTTGCATCTGTATTCGTTAGTGAAATGGGTCTGAAATTCTTTTTAGTTGTATCTTTTCCTCATTTGGTATCAGGGTGATGTTTGCTTCGTAGAATGTGTTGGGGAAGATTCCTTCCTTGTCAATTTTTTGGAATAATTTCTGCAATATGGGAATAAGCACTTCCTTGAAGGTCTGATAGAATTCTCGTGTGAAGCCATCTGAACCAGGGCATTTTTTGGTTGGAAGATTTTTTTATTGTTTCTTTAATCTCAGTGCCTAAAATTGGTCTATTCAGGTGCTCCATTTTTTCCTGACTGAGTCTAGGGAGAGGGTATGATTCCAAATATTGATCCATTTCCTTCACATTGTCAAATTTCTGGGCATAGAGTTTCTGGTAGTATTCAGAGATGATCTCTTACATCTCTATGGTATTAGTTGTAATTTCCCCTTTATCATTTCTGATTGAGGGTACTAGAGATTTTACTTTTCTATTTCTAGTTAGTCTGGCCAAAGGTTTATCGATTTTCTTTATTATTTCAAAAAACCAACTCTTTCTTTCATTAATTTTCTGAATGATTCTTTTGGTTTCAATTTCATTGATCTCTGATTTAATTTTGG
This sequence comes from Galagoides demidoff, assembly GCA_963574575.1. Classification (NCBI taxonomy): domain Eukaryota; kingdom Metazoa; phylum Chordata; class Mammalia; order Primates; family Galagidae; genus Galagoides; species Galagoides demidoff. The sequence goes on along the minus strand of CAUYQV010044460.1, from coordinate 12,519 downwards.
ATATTTCTTTTGATCTGCTGGGTTTAGGCTTAGATTGTTCTTCTTTTCCCAATTCCATAAGATGGCTTGTGAGTTTGTTGACGTGCTCTCTTTCTGTTTTTTGAATGTAGGCATCTAGAGTGATAAATTTTCCTCTCAAAACTGCTTTTGCAGCATCCCACAGGTTTGGTAGCTTGTGTCTTCATTGTTGTTATGCTCAAGGAATTAATGGTTTCCCCTCTTTTATTTCTTCCTGTACCCAACTGTCAATTCAATAGAAGGCTGTTTAATTTCCATGCCTTTCTGTGGGATTGAATGTTTTTGTTGGAGTTGAGTTCCACCTTTAGTGCCTTGTGGTCTGAGAAGATACAAGGTAAAATTTCAATACTTTTGATTCTGTTCAGGTTTGTTTTGTGTCCTAGGATATGATCAATTTTGGACAATGTTCCATAGGGCAATGAGAAGAATGTATATTCTTTATCTTTGGGATGGAGGGTTCTATATGTGTCTATCAAGCACAGTTGTTCTAGGGTCTCATTTAAGTCCCTTATAACTTTGTTTAATTTCTGTTTAGAGGATCTGTCCAGCTCTGTAAGAGGAGTGTTTATGTCCCCTGTTTTTGTGGGATTGTAGGATATCATATTGCTCAGACTGAGTAAGGTCTGTTTCAAAAATCTTAGAGTATTTAAGTTGGGTGCATAAATATTTAGAGTTGAAACACCTTCTTGTTGTATTTTTCCCTTGACCAATATAAAGTGATCGTCTTTGTGTTTTTTGAGTTCAGTTGCTTTAAATTCACATGTATCAAAAAATAAGATTGCAACCCCTCTTTTCTTCTGAATTCTGTTTGCCTGAAAATTTGTCTTCCAACCCTTAACACAGAGTTTTACTTTATCTTTTGAAGCTAGGTGTGTTTCCTGCTGACAGCAAATGGATGGCTTGTGTTTTTTTAATCCAGTCATCCAATCTATGCCTCTTCAGTGGGAATTTAAACCATTAACATTTATTGAGATAATTGATAAGTGTGGTAGTGTTCTATTCATCTTATTCTGTGAGAGTCCATTGTTTAGTTTTATCTTTTGCATCAGTGTGGAAGTTAGGTTCTGTCCTTTAATTTCTGAGTTCTTACTTTGGTATTAATCCATTGTGATGCTCAGTGTGTAGAACAGGTTGAAGTATTTCCTGTAGAGCTCATCTTATGATGAATTTCCTCAATGTTTGTATATCAGTAAATTATTTGATTTTTCTGTAAATTCTAAAGCTTAGCTTAGCAGGATATAGAATTCTGGGCTGGAAATTGTTCTGTTTAAGTAGATTAAAGGTAGATTACCATTGTTTTCTTGCTTAAAAGGTTTCATTAGAGGAGTACACAGTCACCCTGATGGATTTGATCCTGTAGGTCAACTGGTGCTTACTCCTGGCAGCTGGAAGAATCTTTTCTTTTGTTTTGACTTTGGATAGGTTCATTACAATGTGTCTTGGAGAAGCTTGGTTAGAGTTGATATTGGATCTGGGGTCCAATATCCCTCTGAAAGGAGTGTGTCATGATCTTTGGTAATATTTGGGAAATTTTCATTTATAATAAATATTCTCTAGTATGGCTTCCATTCCCTTGGGGAATTCTTCTTCCATTTCTGGGATACCTATAAATCAAATGTTTGAACACTTCATAAAGTCCCATAATTCTGTCAGTGAACATTCTGCTTTCTCTCTCATCTTTTCTGCCTCTTTAGCTACCTGAGTTATCTCAAGAGCTTTGTCCTCTACCTCTGAGAGTCTTTCTTCTACATGGTCTAATCTGTTGTTGATACTTTCTATTGCATCTTTAAGTTCCCTAATTGATGGCTTCAGTTTCTTCAGCTCTGCTATATCCTTTCTATAGTCCTTATATTGTTCATCTCTTATTTGATTCTATTTTTGGATTTCCTTTTGGTAATTTTCCACTTTATCAGCAGTTTCCTTCATAGTTGCCATCATTTCCTCATCTGTATTCTAAATTCCCTTCTGTCATTTATAACCTTTCTTTGTAGGTGGAATCCTCTGCTGTAGCTACCTCATAGTCGTTGGGAGGGGGGTGGTCTGGACTGGTTTTTCATGTCACCAGGATTTTTCTGCTGATTCTTCCTCATGAGTGATTTCTTGTATCTGTTTCCTTGCCCTAATTTTCCTTTTACTTCCTCCTGCTCAAGTTTCCATGCCTCTGGACTAGGGTTTAGATGAGCCCTTTTGGTACAGGACCAGAAGGATGAGAAGACTGAAGAGCAAGAAGGGAAAAAAGAAAGAAAAGAAAAAAGAGAAAGGAGAGGGGGTGACTAAAAGGGAATATTGACAAAAAGAAGAGAAACACAGAAAGAGGTGTACAGTAGAGTACTTTGACCCAAACTTAAAAACCCCCAGCCTCCAGGGGTGCCAGATTGGGTGGTTCCCTTGGAGGCTAGTCTTTGCTAGTCTGTTCAGACATAGCACCCCACCTCTACCAAATAGAGAGGAAAGACAAAAATGCTATAAATCAAACCAAAGCAAGCAAACAGAAAACTTTATGGAATAAAATTGGGGGGGAAAGGCAAAAATGGAAAATTATATTTAAACTGGAAAAATGAAGAAAGAAAAGGAAGGAAAAAAAGAAAAGAAAAATCTATAGGAAAAATGTTGAAATTAAAAAACAAAAACAAAAACAAAAACAAAGCAGTATATATATCTTGCTGAATATTGTCTGGACAACAGGTCATCTTCTGGGGTATGAGATGTTAATCACAATGCTGATACACCTGTATGAGATGGAGACTGGAGGCCTATGTTGATTTCTCAAACCCCGCAGGGTGGAGAGCCTAAATCTCTCCTCAGCCTACTTAAAAGGCACTTTAAACTGCTAACCTTGGCTAAGCAGAAGCTTTCGCAGGAAAGCACTTATCACTGGGATCACTCCTGAAGTGGCTATCCATTTCTCCAGTGTGCCAAAACCAGTCTCATTCTATGTCCCTGAGGGCTAAGACTGTAAGGTGTCTCAGTCCCCCCCCCCCTTTGGGTTGCTTGGTCACTAGATTACTCACCCAAGGTCTCCCACCCCATCCTTGCTCTGTGACCCTGAGGGTGGAGTTTGCTGGGGCAGTTGTCCCACAATGGCTTCGTGTGGCCCACAGCCAAACACTCTTAGCTCTGTCTGGCTCAGCAGCTCAAACTGGGGTCCTAGACAATACTTAAAGTCCTCCGCACTCTTGCCCAAGTTCTCCCAACATATTTCAACTGAGTGCCAAGTCCAAAACAACCAAAACAGCTCACAGGTAAGGCCTTTCCAGTTTGCAATCTCACTGCTGCTGTACTTAAAGCTGCCACCAGGATTAGACTGAATGAACACAGGCAAACACTTTCCAGTTTTCCACTGCCTTTGTCCTCCTCATGGGGTCCAGAAGTCTCTGGCTGACTCCTTGTGTCCCAAAAGGGATGTTTCTGGGCAGATCCCACCAGCCAGAGATGCCTGCAGTCTTCTCTCCCCAGACTCACTGTGCCTAGTTGCAAGGAAGCTGTTACTCGGCCGTCATCTTGCTCCTTCCTTCCTGAGTTCTAATTATTCTTTAGCATAACATTTTCTTTTTTTTTTTCACACTTAAGAAGGTCCTCACAATGTTATATTTATAGATCTTTCTGGCAGAGAAAGAATGAAGCAGAAAGTATAAGCTCAATTTATTGTTTTCCTTAAAATTCTTATTCCTTCATTGACTCTATCAGGATCCTTTGGTTGCAAGAAATAGAAACTGTTACTGGCTAACTTTGGCTGAGAATGAATGTGTCTGAAGTATGAGGCACAGCTTACAGAATCCAAGGAAAGTTAGAGACCTTGGATAAGAATGCAGCCAGGATGGCCCCAAGAATGTGGTCTTAGAACTAAGTGATAACATGTCAAAGCATGAGTGGTGCAATGAAATTTCTCTTGGCCTAGCTCAGGTTGGCCTTTGGGGAAAAGAAGGCATAAGCTATTGAGAGCCCCCTTCTTGCAAAAACAACTACAGTTGGGAAATGTTGGGAGTGAGTCATAATATTCTGAAAGAAGGCATATAAAATATAAATTCCCATGTAATGGATTTACTGATTTCACTTCACCCAGCTTATTTTAGAGTGTGAAGTGATGTGTATTGGTTTATTCATGTATTTGCCATGTAATCATTAATAGGAAAGGAGAATGTATCCCTAATTGGAGACCTTTTGTTAGTAATTGCTGAGACAGTCTAAGCAGATGCCTTAAAAGGAGCAAATATGCTGCAAGTTGTAGTCATACTGCCTTTGACATGAGGACATAATGGTTAAGGAATAGCAACTTGCACTAGTATTGTGTCTGAAGGCAGGAACAAAACACTACCTTTTTCTGTTCCATTAATAAGCACCTTACTGTGGAATATATTATAACAAATGTATTTGGTGACAGGCTGAACTGTGAAGGGTGTGCTCTCTTGTAACTCCTACGCATGTAAACAGAGTTGACTTTTACCAATTGTCTGGCCATCAATTCTCATGCAATACCCATAGGGACAAAGTAGATTAAAACAATAAGCTTGCTTGGGCTGTCATTTACAAACAGAACCTGGTAGCTGCTGCCTAACTTCCACACAGTGGGTCAGAACCACTGCTAGCAATTTACAATTTTTTAAAAACAGTAGGACAGCCCCCAGATCAATCCATCAATCAATCAGTCATTGGAATGTACATGGTGTCCTTAAGGAATACCCATCTAGAGAGCTTTACCAAACAAAATAAGCTCTGGGAAGGCCAAACCCCCAAATCAACTCGATTATTAACATGAATCTCTTTTGGTAGGGAATTAGTCTAATTTCAGAGACAGACATTATAAAACCTTATCAAATAAAACATTCTCTTGTAGTCAGTGTTGTATTAGAGATTACAAAAATTAATACAACTTAAAATGATCATCCCAAACAAGAAATTGGATGCTTTTTCTGTTTTTCCTCTTCCTTTTCTTTTTATTCATTTTCTCCTTTCCATCTTCCCTTCTGCTCCTCTATTGTCAATACCATAAATAACTGTGTTTACCTTATAACCTTCAGTGTCTGTGGAAAGGCTCTTCCACGCTAAGCTGAAAATTAATATGAAGAGAAGAGGTGCATGACATCTTAACTCAACATTAATTTTGTCAATCTGGTTACCTGCGTAGGTGTTCTCCCGCTCCCTCTTTCTAACATCTGGAACTCTGCTCCTAGAAAAATGGCTTTCCCAAATAGAAGTGAACAGCTTATAAATCAGTGGTATACAAGGAGAAACCATGGGCTGTAAATAGTTGTGCTGCAATCATTAGCCAGTTCCAACTAGGCAATGAATACCTGTCCTTTTGCCTCAAACAGTGGCTGGCAAACTATAGCCCAAAGGCCAAATCCAGATGGCCTCTTTCTTTTGTATGTGGTTTTATTGGAACATAGCCATATCAATTTGTTTGCCTATTGTGAGTTGCCACTTCCACACTGTATCAGCAGAGTTGAGTGGCAGCAACAGGGACTGCATGACCCATAAAAAAATCTAGCCATCCTCTACCCTAGAACTTTGCTAAGTAAGTACTGAATAAAGAGGAAAAGTACAGTTCCTTTCTCTTAAAGAGTGGGTCATCTCTTAAAGAGTATGCTAGCTTATTGGATTGAGAAATTGATCATAGAGAAGATACTTAGTAATCAGATGAAATTTAAGAAATTTAAAATTGGTGCGGTATCGATTGCATTTATGTAAATAATTCAGAGAGGAGCAATCAGGCTGATGACAGCACAGAAAGCTCTGTGATGGAAATGAACTTTGTACGGAGGGCAGGTTTTTAATCAGAAAATTTCAGAGCTGGAAAGTATATTTGAAAACATCTGGTCCACAGGGCTCCCAACCACTCAGCCATAGGCCAGTGTCAATCTGTGATACATTTTCTCCTAATTACCAATAACAAGAAAAAAATTACAACGCTGCTGAGAATTTCAAGGAAGGGTTTATTGCCTCGCTGCCCAATGTGCACCACGTCTTCTTGTAAGTGGTAAACATCAGGAAGCTAAGTCAACTCAACCTAAGAAATACCTCCTTGCTACATTTGTGCTGGGATTTCCTTTTTTCTCTTTTATGAAATGGCATTGAGAGTACGTGCTGTTTCTATAACAATTTGTACTCCTCCTTGGTAAAATAAAATTTGGCCACTTGGTATTTGCTCCCTCGATGTATATGTTTTAATGTCCAATGTACCATGAGATCTGAGATCTGGGAAACTAGGAACTACACACCTGAGCAGGCTCTAGTCAATGTCTCAGTGTCTTCTGAGTCAGTAGCACCAAATGGCTGATGGAATTAGCTAGAAGGAAAGGCTATGCAGACAACAGGAGGAAGAAGTAAGTTTCAGGGGATTTATCTTGTTGATTTCTTCCCAATTCATGGCTATTAAACTGTGTTTTGCTTTTCTGACAAAAACTCAAAGCTCTAAAGTTCCCACTTCTATTGAGTACTTTTCTGTAGGGCCTACCAAGGGTTTTCTTAAGTTTAAGCAAATATTCAAACTCACGAACTCATCATAGGCCACATGTGACTTCAGTCTACTAAAAAAGTTGGGATTCAAAATGCACAGCTCGCAGGAGGGGAGCAGCAGGCAATCTTCTTCTGTGGAAATCCCTGCAGCAGCCCATGTAATAGTAATAATGGTCATCAGGGCATTTGCTTCAAGGTGACAGCTCAAGTGTAAGGAGAACAGATCCACACAGAGCAGGTGCACTAGCACTCTGGCCCCACAGGAGCCAGTATCTCTTATAACAACAACATAGGCAGTGTTTGTAGGGAGCATTCATCTAGATATAAGAATACTCGCCCTACTCAGGGAAGCCCATAGCTATGGCTTCCTATTAGTTATAGGTTCTCCTCCCAGTCAAAATGTAATCTTCCAAATATCGAGTCATTTTATCATTAGCAATGTTGCCTAGCAACAGGTGACATATTACCCTTGTCAGGTTACCAGGGGAACAGAGCCAAGAATTAGCAAAAAGGTTAAATTCCTATGCAGAAGGAAAAAGGGTTTTATTAACCTTTTTCATGGAAGTCCACACTGCCCTCCAAGCCCTTAGAATGGCAGGTGACAAGCGAACATCTGGTCCTCTGAAGTTACCAGGGAAACTGAGCAAGCAGACTGTCCCATTCAGACAAGAGGGGAATATTGATCCTCTCAAGTAACATCCCAGAGGTTCTGAATTGCTATACAACTGTAAATAGCAAGCTTTTAGAATAACCACACTCTTAAGACCTCTTCCCAAATAGCCTTTTTTCCCAGAAGCCCTCTCTGGCCACTGTGATGAAATTGCATCCACTTCAAGCTCTCCTTTGTCATGGCACCTTCTTCCTTCCCCTTCTACATACCTTCCCCTGAATGCTAATTTTAACATGCTCTCTTTATTTCCATCTTGGGTATCTCCATCAGTAACATGTTGGCCACTTTCTCCTAGGCGCCTAGTTTAATACCTGGAATGCTGTATGTACATGAACTAAGTAAGCACTTGATGAAGGAAGCACAGTGCTCAAAGCTATGAGTCCTCTCTGATCTAAGGTCCATTGTGCAGATTATATGCTGACCATCTCTCTCTTTGCCGAATAAAAGGTGAGGTTCATGTGCATTAATCTCTTCCCCCTGAAACTTAGACCTAGCTCTCACATATTTGCTGGCCCACTGGTCTGAAGAAAAGTCTATAGGAAATATTCCTAGCCACATTTTAAACAGCTGCAAGTTTTATGTAAACATCTTTTAAATGCAGAAAGAAAACAGTTCAGCAATGGTGTGGTATTCCTTAGGGACCCATGACTCTCATGAACATTGATGGAGGTTAAGCATGATGGATTTGGCACAGAGAATAGGGACAGCTGCTCTGTTTCTACACAGATCATTTTGATTAAGCCCCGACCCCAAGATTGAGCTAATCTGAAAACTGAAAGGAGAGATGCTGTCACACTTTGCCTCAAGGGAAAGCCAGTGCTTCAACAAAGATCTAAAAATGAAGGGTTTATTTTTAAAACCCACAACATACAAAAAGTAAAATAAGTTTTCCTTAAGAAAACTTTTAAATATAACCTACCTTTTCAGGCAAAATTCATAAAGGAAAGGAATTCTGAGAAAACATTAAAGAAAAATTCCTCTCTTACAGATTCCTTAAGCTGCCTGATATTATAGCAGTAGTGCCTTTGATGATATTCTTTTGCTAATAAATTTTTAAACTGGAAAGAGAAATTGGCTTCCCAAAATGAGCACCAGCCTTGGGTTTCTGCAGCCAGAATTCTGATGTGATTCATTGAAATATACACTGGGGCCAATGAGGTCTGTGTTAGGCGTGAACAGCATGGCCAGGACTCCATGTCTAGCCAGCACGCCTGGAGGTATTGAGATGGGTCTATGCGGTGGGCTTAAATTTTAAAACCCCAAGATATCTATGTACAATTTGCCGCAAGGTTAAAAAAAAAAAAAAAGGAGAGTCTTTTTTAAAGTTGGCTTAAAAAACATTTCTCTGTCTGTCTGTATTTACTCTGGCAACAAACAAACAAAAAAGAGCAGGCAGAAAGAAGAGAAAATCATTTGATACCTTAGAATGCTGGGTTCTTGGTTTGCTTGTGAATATTGACAGATGGAACATATCACAGGTGACAGGAGTTCTAAGCGGCTTTCCGAGATCAGGAACTGCTGACCGAACGTCAAAAGGGTACTGAGAAATTCCCACCAACTCCAAAGTGGAAACTACCTCTGGAACTGCTCCATCGGAGGATAGTTTGCTAAAAGAGTTTTCCATTCAGTGGGCTAGGTGACCAAGACAGGGTGTTGCCCTTTCCAAAGGTGGTATCATCAATTATCCACATATGCCATTATCTCCAAGTATGAATGGTTACTGCAGTCACATCTTGATAACAACTGAGTAGAGATCAAGATCTTCAAATCCATCTTAGAAAACTACGTAAAATAGGACAGGCCAAAGCAAACACATTCAAAAAGAGATGCCACTTGCAAAAATATGCAAATTAAAATCATAATCAGATGCCACTTTTTTAACCTATCAGATAGGCAAGAGGAATGATTATATCCAGTGTCAGGTGGGGTGTGAAGAAGCAAATATTGTCTCACACATATCGATGTAGAATTGTTAACTGGTTTTCACTCAGCTATTTCACTTTTGGAAACTGATCACAAGGAAATAATCAAAAAATGCGAGCAAAGTTATATGTCCACACAGGTTCGCTGAGGTCTCATTTTCTTTTAACCCAGCTATCTTATGATTTTATTGGAGTACTGGAGTTTTCTTTTTGCTTCTAAACTCAAATTTTCTCTATGCATTGCAGTTGATCTAGATATTTCCTGAATATTTTAAAATCTATATATACCTCTGAAATCTCTCTATTGCTTTTCCTTTTAACTTCTTGTTGAAGAGACTATATTTTGTCCTACAGTTTCCAACAGTCTAGATTTTTCTGATTGCATCCCAATGGGTGTCCTTGTACCCGTGTCTCTGTCCTCTTTATTTCGTGTAAGTTATTAGAGAGATGCTGTGGTTTAATCAGTGTATACTAAACAGAAAATATGTCATTTATTTCAAATATGTATGTGAGGGAAGCCACGTAAGTTCAAAAGTAGGTGATTGGTAAACTTACCACCTGAAAACACTAGAATATTACAAAGCCATGCATTAAGAAATTTTAATGTAAATCATTCCACAAATGTTTGTTGGGCCCCTACCATGTTCCAGATGCTGTTCTGGCCAATGGGGATTTAAGGGTACTAATACAAATATCTGTCTTCACAAAGTTTGTATTCTAATGGGCAGTCAATAGACAAGATGAACTGGTAAAATAAATATAGTGAATATAGTGTTAGATAGTTAAGTAATTTGAATAAAATAAAGCATAAATGAGGATTAAAAGCCTCCAGTGGACTTGAGAGAGTGAAGACTTTGAAGATAGGAACAGTGATTTATTTCTTAATATATCTGTTGCATCGAGCATAGTGCCTGGCGTGTAGTAGACAATAAAAATAAACGTTTGTTAAATATTTATGACTGAACTTCAAGCAGAAGGCACTGCCATGTTCTGGGGCCTCATGAGAGAACTCACAGCTGGGGCAGTGAAAGGTGGGGACGAGACCGGGGGCAGCTGAGAATAGGGCAGTGCAGAGCTGGGTTGTGTGGCTTTTACTCCGAAGGCAGTAGGGAGCCACTGACAGATTTACACAGGTGCATAGCTGTGTCAAATATTTGGTGTTGTAAAGGGTCACTTTGGGAATGGGATCATTTCTGAGTGGATCTTTTGGGGAAGGGATGGCAAGAGTGGAGACAGAACAACCAGTGAAGAGCCCCTGCTCACAGAGCCCCCATCCTACAGGCCCCCTCCCCATGTTTCCTGTATATCTCTCTGAGGACCTGGACCTAGGAGGGGGCTGGAGTGGGCAAATGCCGCAGCTCCCTTGCACTTCAGGAAGACACTTCTGCGGTGTATTCCATAAAGTATCCCGAGGAGCTAACAGGGGGTTAAACCCACTTGGCCACATGGCGACCCACTGCTTATCACGTCCTTGAGGGGTCTGCTCCTTCCCTGCTCTCACCTCCCAGACCCTCACAGCACTACTTAGAATCATGTCTCATATACAAGTTGCAGGAAGAAGGAAAGAAAGACAGACAGAAGCAGGGGAGGAAGGAGAGAAGGGGGATTTGGTAGGGGTGCACGGTGAGCTTAGGTGAGGTGACCAGTGACAGTCAATGAGAGAGAGGCAAGGGTAAAGTTAAGAAGGAAATCAGGAACCCAGGCATGTGGCGTCTGTGAGAAAACTGCGCAGAAGGAACAGCACGTGCTAAGACCTTGAGGCAGAGCATGCCTGGGTCTGTCCCACACTCCACAGTCCACGTGGCTGGGAAGAGAGAATGTGATACAGCTAATAGGTTATAAAGTCAGACAGGGAAGTTGAGCATGTTTGAAAAGGCACAGTAAATTTCGGGCTTTCACTCTGAATGCAATCCAAAGCCATTGTCATTAGAAGGGTCTGGGCAAAGAGCCACTTGTCTGACACAGCTGTTATACCAAGAATAGACTAAAGGGGACTGGGGGAGAAGCAGGGAGACCAGGGAGGAGCTTTGTTCATCCTCCAGGTGAGAGATGATGGCGCTTTGAATCAGCATGACAGCAGTGCAGTTGGTGAGATGCCATTATAAATCATGTCACAGGAGAATTGCTATGATACCTAATTAAATGGCAGCAAAAACAACGAAAACCAGTAACAAAACCAAGACCTTAGGACTGTTTGTTATCACTTTTCAGAGCCGAAAAAAATTAACAGGATACGTTTCCAAACACTAGTGACCTAGTGTTTGGATGGTCGGTGCTTGCTTAAACCTTTCAAGTTTCCCGCATTATTTTTCTAATCAAGGGTAGAGCACTTCTCATGATTTAGAGGCTCGAGGACCCAAAGGACCCAGTGACTGAATTCTCATTACCTGAGCTATCTTGAATATGCCTTTGGGGTTTTGCATTTCTACAGATCTCATCTCCATCTCCTCTCAGAGAATGGCTGTCTCTTCCCTCCGTTGAGAATACCGAGGAAAAGACACAAGAGTTGGTGTTTCAGAAGACACTGTCATTGGTTAACAACTAAGATTCTTCCTCCATAGGTCATACTGTAAGAACTGTCTAAACGAATAGTGAGTGACTATTGTGTGGTGTGTTGGGGTACTCTCTTGAGGACACAAGTTAAGACATTATCTTCTGTTCTGATATCAAAAAGAATGTGCTATTTGCTACCTCGTTCTTCCTGTCTGGGTCAAGAGGGACCATTTTGATGGTTTATAGAGTCCAATAACCAAGAACATATCACTTAACCGGTTGAATAAATGCATTCTATCTATTTGAAGTAAATTGTGCAATTTTCTTGTTTTTCAAAAATAACTGAGTGTTTTTATCACCAGAAGTGTTTGGCATTGATACTTCTGGGACTCCAAGGATTCCTAGATAAATATTCTTTTCGATCTTATTAGAAAACAATTCCATTTTCATTTATTCTCTCTGCCTAGTGACTGGAAAGTATATAAGAAAACAGTCAAAAGAATACACTTTTTCAGTGCAACTCTAAGAAAAGGTGGTTGGAGTAGCAGAGTGAGCTAATGCACACAGGTGATTAAATCAAGCTCCCTGGCTAATCGAAATACAAAATTCAACAAATAGTTTTAGCATCTTTTTATTTATAGAAGAACATTCATCTCATAAAGAGCTTAACTAAACTGATGGAGACAGCATACTTCAGTTATTTTCTAAGTAAAGAACATGCATTTGTGATTGTTATTTAAGAGTAAATTTAGTCATAGAGTAATAATAGTATCAGAAATAGTAGTAATATTGGTGATCATACTGACAGAGTGGCTGACTTTGTTTTTTTTTTTTTTTTTTTTTTGAGACAGAGCCTCAAGCTATCCCCCTGGGTAGAGTGCCATGGCATCACAGCTCATAGCAACCTCCAACTCCTGGGCTCAAGCGAGTCTCCTGCCTCCGCCTCCCAAGTAGCTGGGA
>CAUYQV010044458.1:0-13545 GCA_963574575.1 Galagoides demidoff | reverse complement strand
ATTTCATTTAATTCTGCTCTAATTTTGGTTATTTCTTTTCTTCTGCTGGGTTTGGGATTGGAATGTTCTTCCTTTTCCAGTTGCTTGAGATGTCCCATTAAGTTGTTAACTTCCTCTCTTTCTGTTCTCTTGAGGAAGGCTTGTAATGCTCTAAATTTCCCTCTTACGACTGCCTTTGCAGTATCCCAGAGGTTCTGATGGGGACAAGTATTGATGTTTGTCTTGACCTGAGGTTAGACAATCCCATGTAAGAGTAGATGTGTTGTCTTCCTCCTTCTCCATCATATATGTACACTTGCGGAATAATGTGGACTAGTACACAAAAAATGGAGCATTCCTGAAATAGGCTGGTTGATGCACATCAGGTGATTCTGGCGTTGCAGGCAAAACAAGTGCCATCAGGGGTTCTGTAGAAAGTTAGTCAGGCTCCCTCTGTATAACTTACTCTTTGGGTTACTGACCAGTGCTGGGCATAGGGGGAGCTGCTTAAGAGGTAGTTGTGGCTCATAATGCAAAGTCTCTGTCCTTGGACATCTCCTAATGTTGGTTGTGGATTAGTCCAGTCACAGGTCTCGGATGTGCCAATGCTCAGAGCTGTGATGGGAACACTGTGCCTGATGCCCATATAGAATGGGGGCTCTGAGCACGGACATAGATAGCAATCAGCAGTGAGGTCTGGGTTGGAAGAATTTAAAAAGGCATACATAGCATGTAGTAGGCAGAGGTAGGTATTTGTAAGTGTGGAGGGAATTGGGAAGCTAATTCCGGGATCAGTCAAGGGGAAAGTGTTCTGAGGGTATGGTATAGTTTGGGAGTTTGATATGACAGGGCTGGAGACTTTAATAATGAATGGGGTTATGGGGGACGTAGCAGCTGATGGGGTTGTGGGATTTAGTAGCTGGTGGGGCTGTGGTTTTATTGGCAAATGTTGCAGTTGGGTCCTAGGGGGACAGGGTGGGGTCTGGTTTCCTACTCTGAATAACAATATTGTGCCCAGGGTCTGGTCCTGCTACATACAAGCGGATACCCCCAAGTAATGACCATGGACCATTTGGGCCCAAATACGTTGTAGAAATTTAGAGACCATTGTTTTGTGGTGATGGTCAATGGATTGCATGTGCTTAGCCAGGAGCAGGTCTTGTTGGTGGTCTTATAAATGGAGACCTAGAGGTCAGTGTGAGTCCAGTCAGCTTCAGATTTGCAGCCCCAATACTGGCAGTGAAAATAGTCATACACTTCACACTTGGGGTCTGTTCCTACCCTACATGCATAAAACTGCACTTTCTACAGGACCCTCTCTCCAGGGAGGCTCCCAAATGAGCTATCCAGTCCATAACCTTTGAGCCTCTTTTTCCTCCCAGAGATCATCCCGGGATTCCCTGCTTCCTAAACCCCATGTCACAGAGGTCTATTCTGAAAATGGGCTGGTTTGAGGTAGTTATATACTGGATTATTTTCCCTATGGATGGAAGCTTTAGCTCCCAGGTCCAATTTTGAGGTTGGTGTACATTAGAGGGAGTCCCTAGGGTTGGGGAGAGTGACAGGAATATAATTAAACAGGTTATAACAATAGGTATTACAAAGATGTCCAGGAAAGTCTTATCTTCAGTGGGTTGTTGATTCTCTGCACTGTCCGTCACTGACTTTCTGGCTCCAGAAGGGCAGGCTTCACGTGGGAGTAATGAATGCAGGTAGGGATTCTGGGGACCTTTATTGTTGTAGGGGGTGGCCAGGACTACCATGTGGGGTCCTTTCCAATGAGGTTCGAAAGTCTGAGTATTGAATCTTCTGATCAGGACCAGGTCTCCTGGCTGGTGTGGGTAGGGTGAGATTGGGGAGGAATTAGGATCTGGAAGGCTTTTGTGAAAGAGTCTATGAATGTCCTTCCTGATTGCTTGCAGAGCGTGGAGGGACACAAGCAAAGTTTGGTTAGATAACTCAGCTTCAAGTTCAGCGGGGAATTGTGGGATGATGGGAGGGGGCTTGCCAGAAAGAATTTCAAAAATTAAACCCACCTGGTAGGGGGAACACCAGACTCAGAAAAGAGCAAAGGGGAGGAGGTCTGGCCACTTAGTGCCAGTCTCGAAAGTTAACTTCGTTAAAGTTTCCTTTAATGTTCTATTCATTCTCTCTACCTACCCAGAGCTTTGAGGCCGGTAGGCACGATGGAGCTTCCAATCAATACTTAATGCTTTGGCTGGTAAGGCGGATGGAGCTTTCAATCAATGCTTAATGCTCTGGCTGCTAAGGTGGATATGGTAGCCGTGAAGGCCAGGCCATTGTTGAACCCTAGTGACAGGGGAAGGCTAAATCGGGGCACTATCTCCTGGGTTAATTTATTTACAGCAACCTGTGCTGTTTCTGTTTTTGTTGCGAAGGCTTACACCCATCCTGAATAAGTGTCCAAAAATACCAAAAGTTCTTGAAATCATAGGCACTCCTAACAACTTCTGTGACATCCACTTCCCAATGTTCTCCTGGCTGGGTGCCTTTAAGTCCGATTCCAATTTCCTTTAAATGTTTTCTAGCATTTGTGTAGGTGCATGCTGCACACCTGGCCACAATATCTTGTAGCACTTGGGTAAGTCTGGGAAGATAGCAATAGGTGCCCGTTAATTCACTTATTTTGCACTCCCCTAAATGGGAGGCTTGATGAATTTGCTGGAGTAAACTGCATCCTAAAGCCATGGGGAGAACATACCACTTATCAGGGTGTTGCCACCAGCCTGATGACTCCCTCCCCTCCCCCTTAGTTTCATATCTAGACTCTTCTTTCTGGGTGTATTCAGGTTTGTCTGGCAGGGTAGGTGTTGGTACCAATGGCAACAATTCTCCTGTTTGCACTGGTTTTGTGGCTGCATTCTTGGCTGCCCGATTGGATGCCTGATTCCCCCAGGCCTCCAGAGAGCCACTTTTCTGGTGACCTTTACAGTGGATGACAGCAACCTGTTTCGGTAGCCAGATGGCTTCCAAGAGTCCTAGGATTTCTTCCTCATTCTTTATGGTTTTTCCTTCTGAAGTTAATAGTCCTCTTTGTTTGTAGATGTCCCCATGTACGTGAACAGTTGCAAATGCATACCGGCTATCAGTGTAGATGTTGACAGACTTCTCTTTGCTCAGTCTCAAGGCCTGTGTAAAGGCTACAAGTTCTGCTCATTGTACTGATATCCCCTGTCTCAGGGCCTGGGTCCACACCACCTGTCGGTCCTGGTTGACTACTGCCGCTCCTGCATAGCAAACACTTTTCTGGATGAAGCTGTTCCCATCAGTGAAGAACATCTCATCCTTATCCGTGAGTAGTGTGTCAATTAGATCAAGCCTACCTCCCTGGTGTATCGCAAGTAGCTCAAAGCAATAGTGGAGGGGCTTATCATGGTTGTCTTCAGGGAGCAGGGTGGCTGGATTCAGGACAGCAGTCCACTGGAATTGAATCCTTGACTGATCTAGTAGAAGGGCTTGGATTTGAGTGAGCAGAGCATTTGACATCCATTTCTCAGGGGTGCCCTGGAGAAGTCTGTGGATGGTGTGGGAAGTGGAGAGTACTAAGTCTTGCCCGAACATGAGTTTATCAACCTCCTTCACCAGGGTAGTTGGTGCTGCTACTGTTCACAGACAGGTGGGCCAACCAGTAGCTACTGGGTCCAGTCACTTGGAGAGATATGCAATCAACCTCTTCCAAGGGCCCAACTGCTGTATGACCACCCCTTGCCTACTCCTTTCCTCAAAGCCACGAAGAGCAGAAAAGGTTTGGTGATGTCAGGGAGCGCCAGGGCAGTTGTGGTGACCAGGGCTTGTTTGAGGCATTCAAAAGCCAGCTGTTCTTCCTGTGTCCATTTCAGGGGTTCAGAGCCATTTGTCGTGGCTGCATACAGAAGTCTGGCTATTTCAGAAAAACCAGGGATCCATAGCCAGCAGTACCTGACAGTTCTCAAGAATGCCCTCACTTGCCTTTTGGAGGTTGGAACTGGGTTTCTGAATATGACCTCAACCCTGCTCCAGGAAAGTGCCCTTCTCCCTTCTTTCAGCGTGTATCCGAGGTAGGTAACCTGGGTGCAGTAGACATGCACTTTCTTGAGGGACACCTGATACTCAAGCTTCTGGAGTGTGGCAAGGGTTCCTTCTGTGGCCTCTTGACAAATATTTAGGGTGGGTCCAGCCACCAAAAGGTCATCCACATACTGAAGAATGGTTGCCTGTGGGTACTATAACCTTACCAGTTGTAGGTCCTTACCCAGGGTTTCCCTGAATAATATGGCTGAGTTCTTGAAGCCTTGAGGCAGTCTTGTCTAGGTGAGTTGCCCAGTAATTCCAGAATCTGGGTCACTCCACTCAAAAGCGAATAGCAGCTGATTGGCAGGGGCCAGGGGAATGCTGTAAAAAGCATCTTTCAAGTCAAGCATGGTGTAAGATTTACAATCCATTGGGATGAGGCTCTAGAGAGTATAAGCGTTCGGGACTGTGTGGTGAATGGTCTCAACTCTTGAATTCACCTCTCTCAGATCTTGCACTGGCTGGTAGTCTTGAGTTCCCAGCTTTTGCATAGGGAAAAGAGGAGTGTTCCAGGCCTCTCAAGAGGACTGACAAGAGACCAGAATGCCTGCCTCTTAAAGTCTCTTTACGTGCTTTGCTATTCCTTTTCTGGCCTCTGGTTTGATGGGGGTGCTGCCTCACTTGCACTGGCAGGGCATTTGCTTTCAACTGCACCACTATGGGAGGGTGATATGCTGCCAGCCCCGGGAGGTTGTTTTCTGCAAAACTTGGGGGAAGCGTTCCTGGAGGGCTTTCAGATCATCTGGGAAGTCTGCTTCCTTTGGGTCCTCTGGGCTGGGAGGCAAGAGCAAGTACTCTTCTGAGAGGCGGCACATTATTAGGATGTGAGTTTGCTCTGGTGCCAGTGTGAGATCACCTAGATTTGCCAGAACAAGATTGTTGCCCTTAGCTTCCTTAGGAGGTCCTGTCCCAGGAGGGGATAGGGACAGTTGGGAATCACCAAAAAGAAATGGGTCACTGTTCTTGTCCCTAGGTTCAGAGTCTGAGCTGTGGTCCACTGATAGGTGTTAGTGGGTGGTGCTGGTGGCTCCGTGAACCTGGGTGGTGTTCTTAGATAAAGAGCCCAGGAGTTGGGCTGAAACTGAGTGTGTCGCACCAGTGTCAACTAAAAACTTGACAGGGGTTTCCCCCACCTTCAGGGTTATCAGGGGCCCGTGGGGACTGAGTGGCAAAGAGTCCTAACCCCATCAGTCTTCTGTATTGACTGCCAGGAGAGGCTTTGGTTGCTTCTGCCCCCCTTTCTGGGGACACTTGCTCTTCCAGTACCCAATCCCCTTGCAGTAAGCAAATTGATTTCGACCTAGGGGAGTTTTGCAGCTTGCGGCGGCCTGAGGTGCCTTGGAGCCCCTTTGGGATGAAGCAGGGAGAGTTTCGGCCTGGAGGGCTCCTATTATCACTGGCTACCCTACTTCAGTAATTTTTCCTCCTGTGGCTCTCTGCTATTATAAACCCTTTGGGCTATACTGACCCATTCTTCCCTATTCTTCCCATTGAATCCCTCAATCTTTTGGATCTTTCTCTTAATGTCTGGGACTGACTGCATCAAAATGGCCAGTTTTACAGCTGTGCGGTTTTCTGGGGTTTCTGGGTCTATAGGGGTGTAAGTCCAGTAAGCCTCCAGTAGGCGCTTCAGGAAGGCTGCCGGAGACTCAGTGGAGCCTTGTTGAATCTCACTTACCTTAGACAGGTTGGTAGTTTCCTTGGGGCATGTCTTAAGCTTGTTAAGAGATGCTGGTGGTAAGTGTCTAGGGTCTCCTTACCTTTCACAGAATTAGAATTCCACTCAGGGCGCTGGGAGGGGAGGACCATATTCAGGCGGGCCTGTGGAGCCAGTGGGTCACCTGCCTAGGTCCCAACCACAGCCTTCTGGGCTTCTGACAAAATCCACTGCTTATCCTCTGAAGTGAAAAGAGTATGGAGGAGCTGATGGCAGTCATCACATGTGGGCTGGTGGGTGAAAAAAAATAGACTCGAGGAGTGAAATTAGGGCTTGTGGCTTTTCAGAAAAGGGGGGATTTTGGCACCTCCCATTATATAAATCACTGGAGAAAAAGGGATGTAAACCCTTTCCCCTCTGTAGATTTCCCATAAAGTGAGCATCACATCCAGAGAGGAGGGGGATGGTGTCAGTCAGGAAGAGATTTCATAAGACAGGCCTGTGAGAGTATGAGGGGGAGAGCAGAGTTCAGAGGAAGGGGGGCATAGGGGTTGAGGTGTCAGGCCCAGGGCTTGGCGGTAAAGGGAAATGAGGGATGGGTAAATGACCTCCAGGATGCAGCAATATGGAACAGTTGGGGGAAGCAGGTGGGGAACAGGGAAAAGATAAAATGACCTCTGGGGCCAGGGCTGAAGGGTGGGATGGAGCCAGTTGAGGGTATGGGGGTGGAAGAGTAGAATCTGCAGCCTCAGGGGCTAAGGCTGAAGGATGGGATGAGGCCAGTCAGGGGTATTGTACACCAGGCAGTAAGTATATTGGACACATAAAGGGACCAGAAAAAAAAATGAACAGGGTGACAATAAAGAAATAAAGGCAAATAAAGGCAGGGATGGAGAAACAGGATCTGGAGTCAGGTCCATAAGATCATCAGGCTGAGATAGAATAGGGGGAGGTTTTATGTTAGAGGGTTTAGTCTTGGCAGGTGGGTTTGGGGCTGTGGCCACAAAGATTCTACTTCCAGATTTTAGGGAGCACCCATGGAGCCAAGCTGGAGGTGACTTGGAAAGTTCTGTCCATATTTTGATGTAGGGGAATGGATCAGGGTTTCCCATTATGTTCCCCCCAACTGCATGGCAGAGGGCAGGGTTAAAAGATCCCTCAGAGGGCCACCTGACTCCAAAGGACGGCCCCTCCAACTTGCAAAGAGTTGAAAGACAGCCTCTAGAAAACTTGACTCCAAACTTCTCTCATCCTTTTGGGGGGTGAAAGCTTGCTTAAAATGATTTAAGAAACAGTCAATGGTGGTCTAGACACCAGACCGTGTACTTCCTATGATCTCCCTTCTGGTGCAACTCAGAAAGGTCTGGACTTTATCCACAAGGGGTTGCAGGAGGGGCAAGATAGCCAAATCCTGCAGAGTCCTTACTTCCAAGTCCAAGCTCTGAAACAGGGTCTGGGGGAGTCCCGATAGCCTGAGGGAATACCCTGTTCTGTAAGCTCCAGTGGCAACCTCCAATAGTCGAGCTGAGACTGAAGGCAGGGCACCATGGGGACTCTCCACCTGGGACTCAAATGAGGAGCTCTATCATGCACCTGAAAAAGAGCAAAAATTCCTGAGTACAAGGACAATTGGTTCCTTGAGGACAAACTCCCCTAGAGACTAGAAGTTGTCGGATGACAGAACAGGTGAACCAGGAAGTCAGCAGGGTCAGAGTTCTGGACCCACCAAGGGAGAAGTGTAAAAGAACAATTTGCCCATGAATTCCACTGAAGCTGGTGGCACTCAGTCATTCAACAGCCTGGCAGATGTCACAGATATACACCTCTTTCCTTAGCACACTGTCCCCCAAGTCCCCTTGCTGACAATAGCAACACTGAATAGTTTCCCCACAAAAGAGGCAAGTGGTGGGCAGAACTAATCTAGATAAGAGAGCTCTGTACTCTGGAGGCAAATCACCCTTCCAAGGGGGCATACCAAGGAAAGCCCTCAGGGGGTAGGGGTATATATTCCCGAAGGAAGAAAAGGGTGAAAGAGCACGTAAAAGGACACAGAAGAGTTGTTTGAAAAGGGGAACACTTCTGCTTTGAATAAGCACAGGAGAATGAGCAGGGTTACAATCAAGAAATAAAGACAAGTCAGAGCTACACACTTTCTGAGGGTCCAACACAGAGGGGCCATGCTCCCCAGTCCAATGCCACCAAGAAAGAGAAAAAAGCCTAAGATTGTCAGATTGAAGGCACACCAGGAAGTAAGTGATATTGGACACATAAAAGGAGCACAAAAATGAACAGGGTGACAATAAAGAAATAAAGGCAAGTCAGGGCTACAGGCTTACAGATGGTCCAGTCAAGAGGGACTGCGCTACCTAGTCCAATCCCACCAAGAAAGATGAAAAGGCCGATGACTGTCAGATCCAAGGTGTAGCAGGCAGTAAGTGATATTGGACACATAAAGGGAACCGAATAATGACTGTGGGACTGCAAAAATCAGTTTACCAGAAAAAGGAGGAGGAAAGAATATACAGAGACCAATCCTGCATTGAAGTCCTAGAGAGGTTCCTGAAAGAACTGATCCATAACCACTCAAGCAAGTGTCTGGGATCAGTGGACTGGGGTCTTGTCCAGTCCTCAAGCAAACTTCTAACAAAACACTGAAAGTGGCAGGACAAACATAAATTTGGCAAACAACACATGCACAGTGGCGTGGGCATGAAACAAGCCTAAACAACTTTCCAAATGCCAAATCTCACAAGACCGGGGACTCACCCTATGTGAGTCCAAGGAGGAAAAACCTGACAGACCAGGGACTCACCCTCTGTGAGTCCAAAGAAGAAAAACCAAGACAGACCAGAGACTCACCCTATGGGACTCCAAAGAGGAAAAACCAAGACAGATTGCAGACTCATCCTCTGTGAGTCCAAAGAGGAAAGACCAAGACAGACTGGGTACCCACCACAGCAACCTGTGGAGGCCTGGGAGGGGAAGTTTGTGTCACATCTGACCGTCCCTCTTCCCACAAACACCCAACAGCTGCAGCCACCAGACAGAAAACTTAGAGCCAGTGTTCTCTTGCCTCTGGAGGTGTAGGAAGTATAGAAGGGCTTTAGTATCTGTCACTGGTTGTCCGGTGCTTCCCAGGGATTGCTTGGGATCCGGGGGCCCTGGAACATCTTCAGCGGGCACCCCCCCCCCCTCAGAATTCCGAGGGCCTCCCTGGAGGAAGGCCCCAGGACTTCCAGGTATCTGAGTGCTCTGTGGATCAATCTCGCTGGGCCTCCAAATATTGGACATAAAATTTCTGAGCCACAGAAGAAAGAAGCACTTCAGATAATTTTGAAGATAATCCAGTCCTTTATTAGATCAATCCACCAGCTGCCCAACAATGCAAGACTGTGGAGAACAGCAACCCAGTTTAAGTGGTTGGGGGTATTTAAAGGATGCAGGGGCAGAAGGGGAGTTTATCCCAGGGAGTCCAGACTCTTCAGGTGTTAACCAAGTGAAGCAAGCTGGTTTACAGAAGCAAAGATGCAGTGGTTTTTTGCAAGAAAGCTGTTAGACAGAAGCAGAATGTGGTGGTTTCTGCTGGGGAGCTCAAACAGTTTAAGCAACTTCAGATGCTCAGTGGAAATTTCCACTAGGTGTCTAACCTGGTGGTGGGCAAAAAGGGGGTGTGTGTGTGTCATAAGATAGAGTCACTATGGTCCTGACTTTCAGCAACTTTTGGCCTAACAGTACCAGATGCCCAATGAAGGGGGATCCAGGAAGGGAATGTGTGGTGTACGATGCAGGTGGAGCAGCATGTGCAGCCCCATCATGCTTTTCTGGTGCTGAGGCCCCCTCAACTCCCTCCTGTGTACACCCAGGTCCCAAAGTCTTCCTATCCACCCCTCCCTGGTGCTGGAACCCCTTTTTCCTGCCAGCACCTCACCTCGCCCCCTGGCTGCCATCTTCCTTCTCCCTTTGGTTGCCCTGCTATGTGCATTTTTTAAACTTCCAAGTATCCCATAGTTTTACAGCTAGCTTATTTTCAACTGTAATTGCTATTTCAGTCCTTTGTGGTCAGAGAATATACTCTATATAATATCAAGCTTTCAGATTTATCAAGTCTTGTTTTACAGCTCTGCTTATATTTTACATTGGCGAAGATTCCACAGGCACTTGTAAATGATACATGCATCCTATAGTTGGTGCGAGTAATGCTGTTTTTATTAATAAACTTAGTTGGTACTGGTGTTCAAGTCTACTATGCCTTTACTGATTTCTGTCTACTCATCCTGTCAATTACTAAGAGAGGAGTGAATTTTCCAACTAAACTTGTGAATTGGCCTATTTCTCCTTTATGTTCTATAAATTTTTACTTTATGTATTTTGAAAGCTTGTAATTATGTGCATCTACTTTTAGGTTTGGTATACCTTGATTAGTATAACAAAAATATAACCAATATAAAATTGGTTCTTTTATCATTATGAGATATACCTTGTTATCTCCAGTACCATTAATTAACCTAAAGTTGACCATTTTTGATATTACTAAAGGCAGCCCACCTTTTTATTATTAGTATCTGCATAGCTTAGCTATATTTCCATGTTCTTAAATTATCCACATATGTATCACAGTTATAGTATGTATTTACATATGTATTTTATTATGGTAAAAAAGCAAAACATTAATTTACCATCTAACCATTTTTAAGTGGACAGTCTGCTAACGTTAAATATCAATACATTTGAAAATATATATTAATACAGTCACATTGTTGTGCAAGAGAGCGCTAAAAATTTTTATCTTACATATTTATATTTAAAGTTTATTTTTTGTCACCACTAAATACTTGGTTCTTGGTTCTTTATTCAGTATGACAGTCTCTGACTTTTAAGTATTTAAGTCATTTATATTTATTGTAATTACCTGTATAGTTGAAAATTTCCAGATTTCTATTTTTTTGGTTTGTTTCTTCTATTTCTATTTATTTCTATTTTCCTGCCTTCATCTACTGATTCATTAGATACACCATTTTGTTTTAAATTTTTAGTGGTTATTCTAGGATTTACAGTGCATATCTTTAATTTATCACAGTCTACTTTTAAATAATATCATACCATATATTGTGTAAAAACTGTTTAACAATATACTTTCATTTCCTCCTTTCTGCTGTTGTTAACATATATTTTACTTTTCCTTGTTATAAACCTCACAACATGTTGTTATTAGTTTGCCTTAAAGATAAGTAAGAAATTTGTGAAATGAGAAAAAAAAATTGATCCCAGAATTACTATTTCTGGAGTCCTTTATTCCTTTGGGTAGATTATATTATTCATCTCTCATGCTCCTTCTGCCTAAACAATTTCCTTTATCACTTCTTTTTGTTCAGGATTATTAGTGATGAAATCTCTCAGTTTTTCTCTGAAATTTTCTTTTCTACACCCTTCATTTTGGGCTATTTTCACTAACCATTGTTTTAGGTTGACAATCATTCATCTTTTAGCAAATTGCCTTTGGCTTTTCTGAGATGAATGGTCATCTTCTATTTGGTTTCCTTTTGTTGAATCTATAATGTGCTTTTTCACATTTGACTGATTTTAACATTTTTTGCTTTACCTTGATAGTCAAGAAATTGATTTGGTGTGTGTGTGTGTGTGCGCGCGTGATGTTTGTCTTTTTAGCTGGCTTTGGGTTGGTATGCTTCTTGGATCTTGAGGTTTGGAAAATGTTCTACCTTTATTTATAAATCCACTTTGTCCCTTTCACTATTTGCAATTTCAAAGCAGCTTATGAAACATGTAAGACTACTTGATTATGTCTCAGAGGTAACTGAGTCTCTTTTCATCTTTTTCTTCAGCCTTCAACAATCTGAATAGTTTCTATTTTGTGTCTTCAGGTTCTTGTTCTTTATTCTTCACTGCCTAATCTGCTTCTAAGTCTATCCAGCAAGGTTTTATGTTTCAGCTCCAGAAGTTTTATTTGTTCTTTCTTATGGTTTCTGTATCTCTCCTTAATTTGTTGTCTTTAAGACCTTAAATATACTGTTCCCCCAGCTGATTTATTCATGTAAATGTAACCTTATAAAAACATAAGTTATGAAAAACACAGTCACAATGTTCCCTTCCAACCCTCCAGCCCAGTCCCCTGAAGCCCCCTTCTGTGGGAGGGAGAGGGAGGAAGGGGCAGCCCCTAAATGGCAGAATACAGCAGCCCCAGGGTCCTGCAGGGCCACCTGCAGAGCTGGGCACTGCCTTAGGACATCCCATAGTTGATGGAACAGGATAGCTCATACAGCTGGCCCTTGAAGTCTAGGTTGATGGTGAAGTCCAGGTTCTAGGTTGTTCTTGGCATTGGGCCACATGTCTACGGTACCAACGATCTTCTTGTGCATCTTCACCATTAGGTAGTCCCTCCATGTAGAATACCATATACTTCCTGTACACGTATGGGGACTTGGAGCCAGTGGAGAAGCTGGTCCTCTTGCAGTAGGACGTGGACTTGATGCTGAAGTAGGGTATGCATATAGTCATTTTGTGTTACTTGCAGGCAGAAGGAAGATGTGAAGCTCAGGTCTTTCATCTTGACAGTGTAGATGTCCAACCTCCTTTATGAGGTAGGCATTGGTGACCAGATGCTTCAGGTTCACCGTCTCCACTAGGGGCTCCTTGATGGCCATGTCTTTGATGCAGGAATGTCAAAGCAGTACATGTTCTTTTATAAGCAGATCTGATAGGCTTTGTACTGTTGGCCCTTGATGGTCATCACATATAAAGTGACTTGGTCTGGGAAGATGAAGCCATCAGGTACCAGCCACTAGTCTTTGGCCTACAGCAGTGTTGAGCATGAACTAGTAGAACAGGCAAAAGCCCATCCACTTGCCAATGATGACTTCCACCTTCTCTACCAGCAGTTCCACCTCCTCCACCTTCCCCTTGATGGTGGTTACCACGTGGTCTAACTTGTTGTCTTTGACAATATTTACCACATAATCAGAGATACTGGAATACTGAGTCCCAGTGACCTTATGGGCCTTGATCTTGGCAGTGAATGTGCAGAAGATCTTTGTGCCTGAGCCCATGTCCCACACCACCTTGTCCTTAAAGAGGTGCCAAAAACATTGAGTTATGGTACCCCATTCATCAGCATCTCCTCATGCTGGGCACATGCTGTGCACACCTCATCCTTCAGCATCTCCTCATGCTGGGCAAAGTGGGCATAGGAGTCCAAGGACTAATCTCTGGATGTTATGTCCTCAGCATTGGACTTATCACTGCTTTCTGCCTGGCCACAGGAAACCTTCATGAATCAGTTCAGAAGCTCAATTGCCTCCATCTTTGCCCTCACCTACTCCTACAGCCAAAAGTTCTTGTATGTTAATTCCATCATCTCTGTCACTTCTGGCCCTGTTTTCATTGATTTACTTTATCTTGGTTATGGATTTTATTTTCCTGCTCTGAATGTCTAGTATTTTTAACTTAATGTTAGACATTGTAATTATTTATTGTTCTACATCTGGATTTCATTTTTTTCCATTGAAGTATTTTGTTTTTCTTTGATTTTTTTTTTCTGCAGAGAGTTAAAATAGAGTTATGGAGCCCCTTGATGCTTTAACGTCTTGTTTTCATGATTTGATAAGATAAAGATAAACTTTGTTAACAAATGTTAACAAAAGATAAACTTTGTTAACAAATGAAACCTGTTAGGACCACTAACATCTAGAGAAGTTATTTCTCTAGACTTTAACTCAGCTCTCAAGGTATGGCCCTTTTGAAACCTCTATGGAATATCTCAAATATTCATCAAGGTCTTTCCACCCTATTTGACTAGAACATGAATCCTGTGGGAATTCTGGGAG
>CAUYQV010044457.1:0-22705 GCA_963574575.1 Galagoides demidoff | reverse complement strand
GGTTCGAATCCCCAGCTCGGGCCCGCCAAACAACAATGATGGCTGCAACCAAAAAATGGCCGGGCGTTGTGGTGGGCACCTGTGGTCCCAGCTACTTGGGGGCGGAGGCAGGAGACTCGCTTGAGCCCAGGAGTTGGAGGTTGCTATGAGCTGTGATGCCATGGCACTCTACCCAGGGGGATAGCTTGAGGCTCCGTCTCAAAAAAAAAAAAAAATCAACACGATGGATTAGTATGCAAGATGGAGTTGCTTTAGCCGAGACCCATGAGATGAGATCATCTAGGTGTAGCCCACCAGTGTAAGTAGAGGCCTCCTTTTTTTGTATAAAAGGGCTACATATATGTATGTTTTTAGCTTTGTGCTTGTTTTTGTTTGCCTGAAGTACTGGAAGTACACAAAAATGTAATAAAATACGTTACAAGAAAGTCTGAAGTGGCAACTGGGTGGATGGGGTGAGAGTGAGGTTGCCTTTTATACTTTCTGAATGTGCTAGCACTTATTAAAATGTGAAATACTAAAAATACAGAAAATGCATAAAACAAACATATAGTGCAGTTGGTCCACATGAAAATTATATTTAAAAAATTCAAAACAATAAGCTCAGCGCCTGTGGCTCAAGCGGCTAAAGTGCCAGCCACATATACCTGAGCTGGTGGGTTTGGATCCAGCCTGGGCCCACCAAACAATAATGACAGCTGCAACCAAAAAACAGCTGGGTGTTGTGGTGGGCACCTGTAGTCCCAGCTGCTTGGGAGGCAGAGGCTGGAGAATCACTTGAGCCCAGGAGTTGGAGGTTGCTGTGAGCTGTGATGTCACAGCACTCTAACCATGGCAACAGCTTGAGGCTCGGTCTCAAAAAAAAAAATTCAAAACTGTAAAAGAAGTGCTTGGGAACTCAATGATACAGAATTTTTCTTTAAAGGAAACATGTTCCACATTAAAGGAGTGTTTTTTTGTTTTTTTTTTTTAAAGAGACAGAGTCTCACTATGTCGCAGTGGCATCACAGTTCATAGCAACCTCAAACTCAAGCTTAAGCAATTCTCTTGCCTCAGCTTCCCAAGTAGCTGGGGCTATAGGCGCCTGCCACAATACCGGCTATTTTTTGTTGTGGCAGTTGTTATTGCTGTTTAGCTGGCCCAGGCCAGGTTCCAACCTGCCAGCCAGGGTGTATGTGGCCCATGCCCTACCCACTGAGCAAAGGATGCTGCCTAAAGGAGTGTTCTTGACATTGGGAAAGGGTGCCAGAATTTTTTGAGGTACAGCAAAGCAGTGAAAAATACGAGTCAGACATGGGGAATTCTGCAAAGGAAAGAGCAAGTGGAAAGGCTCTGATGTGGACCCCTTTGGGGGGCATCTTCCGGGTGCCTTTTCACAGAGGATGAACCATCAGCCTGAAAAACTGGTATCATAAGATTTCTTACAGAAGAGCCTGAGGTTCCCAGATCAGCAGTCTTGCCCAGAGTAGCCCGTTTTTTTGTTTTGTTTTGAGACAGAGCCTCAAGCTGTCCCCCTGGGTAGAGTGCCGTGCCATCACAGCTCACAACATCCTACTCCTGGCCTCAAGCGAGTCCCTGTCTCAGCCTCCCAAGTAGCTGGGACCACAGGTGCCCACCACAATGCCTGGCTATTTTTTGGTTGCGGCCATCATTGTTGTTTGGCGGGCCCAGGCTGGATTTGAAACCACCACCTTATGGTGTATGTGGCTGGCACCTTAGCCACTTGAGCCACAGGCGCCGAGCCAGTACCCAGGTTTTTTTTTTTTTTTTTTTTTTTTTTTTTGTAGAGACAGAGTCTCACTTCTTCACCCTCGGTAGAGTGCAGTGGAGTCGCTCCAGCAACCTTCAACTCCTGGGCTCAGGCGATTCTTCTGCCTCAGCCTCCCAAGTAGCTGGAACTACAGGCGCCCGCCACAACGCCCGGCTATTTTTTTTGTTGCAGTTTGGCTGGGGCTGGGTTTGAACCCACCACGCTCGGTACATGGGGCCGGCGCCCTACTCACTGAGCTACAGGCGCCTCCCCAGTACCCAGGTTTTAAGATAGTTGTCATCTGAGAGGAAATGTTCTGGGTCAATGGCGCCCTCTGCTGACCAGGATAGACATCCTTATATCTAACCATAACGATTATTTTATATATATTTTTATATATATGTATATATATATATTTTCTTTTGTAGAGACACAGTCTCACTTCATCGCCCTCGGTTGAGAGCTGTGGCGTCACAGCTCACGGCAACCTCCAACTTCTGGGCTTAGGCGATTCTCTTGACTCAGCCTTTCAAGTAGCTGGACTACAGGTGCCCGCTGCAACGCCTGGCTATTTTTTTGTTGCAGTTTGGCCGGGACCGGGTTTGAACCCGCCACCCTCAGTATATGGGACTGGCTCCGTACACACTAGGCCACAGGTGCCACCTACGATTATTATATATTATATACTGTTATGACAGAACACAAACTGCACTCTATAAATCCTTGACCCCCACCTACTTTACCCCTATGTGGCATGGTGTCTGGGATTAGTTGGGATGTATATATAGGTAGAAACTGAATAAAAAGTGAATGAACAGGGGTGGCGCCCGTGGTCCAGCTACTCGGGAGACTGAGGCAAGAGAATCGCCCAAGCCCAGTAGTTGGAGGTTGCTATGAGCTGTGACGTCACAGCACTCTACCGAGGGTGATAAAATGAGACTCTGTCTCTACAAAAAAAAAAAGCGAATGAACAAATGTAGCCAGGTTTGGGGTCTTAGCCTCCCCTCTGTAAATCTGGAGTTAGAAGGATTCCTTCTTTTTTTTTTGAGACAGAGTCTCACTTTGTAGCCCTGGGTAGAGTGCCCTGGTGTCACAGGTCACAGCAACCTCAAACTCTTGGGCTCAGGCGAGTCTCTTGCCTAGCCTCCCAAGTAGCTGGGACTACAGGCGCCCACCATAATGTCCGGCTAATTTTTGTTGTTGTTGTCTTTTTTTTTTTTTAAGCTGACCCTGGCCGGGTTCAAACCCGCCACCCTCAGGGTATGTGGCCGGTGCCCTACCCAGAGCTACAGGCGCCGCCAGGATTCCTTCGTTACATATTGAGCCCTTAACTATGTGATAGGTCCTGTTCTAAACTCTTGTAACAAGCAATGAGATAGGACTAAAGCGTGTGCCAGGCACTTTGTAGAGATCATCCGTCTTATTCAACCTTTAAGAGCATCCTTATGCTGAGATGATAACAATTCTTCATATTTCATGCAAGATAAAATTGTTGCTCAAAGGCAGCGCTTGTAGCTCCGTGGTTAGGGCACCGGCCACATACAACGAGGCTGGAGGGTTCGAACCCGGCCTGGACCTGCTAAACAACAATGACAACTACAACAAAAAAATAGCCAGGCGCTGTGGTGGGCGCCTATAGTCCCAGTTACTTAGGAGGGTGACACAAGAGAACTGTTTAAGCCCAAGCGTTTGAGGTTGCTGTGACGCCATAGCAGGGACATAGTGAAACTCTCTCTTAAATAAATTAATTAAATAAAAATTGATGCTCATAAACCGGGCGCGGTGGCTCACAGTGCGCTGGGAGGCCGAGGCGGATGGATTACTTGAGCTCATGAGTTCAAGACCAACCTTAGCAAGTGTGAGACCCCAGTCTCTAAAAATAGTTGGATATTGTGGCGGGCGCCTGTAGTCCCAACTACTTGGGAAGCTGAGACAAGAGGATCGCTTGAGCCCAAGAGTTTGAGGTTGTTGTGAATTATGGCACCTTGAGGTTGCTATGAGGTATGACGCCACAGCAGTCTACTGAGGGCTGTACAAAGACAGACCCTGTCTCAAACAAAAATAAATTGTTGCTCAGAGGCTTTAATTGTAAGGCAAAAAGTGGCAGGAAGGGATTCAAATTCAGAACAATTTAATTCTTCCAGTTAGTGCGGCTGTAGGTTGGAGTCAAGTAGGCTTCAAGCTAAGATAAACTGGGTCAGCGTCCGTTGCCATGGATCCGTGACGCTCTCCCAATAGCAAGAGTCACGTGATCACAGCCAATATGGCGCCTCCCACAGTATTTCGTAGCCCACGTGGTTCTGGCAGTCAAGATGGCGGCGGCGGCCACTCCGGCTACCCTGGATTCAGCTCCGCGGATCATGCGGCTGGTGGCCGAGTGCAGCCGCTCCAGAGCTCGGGCGGGCGTGCTACGGCTGCCGCACGGGCCAGTGGCCACTCCGGTGTTCATGCCAGTGGGCACGCAAGCCACCATGAAGGGCATCACGGCCGAGCAGCTGGACGCTCTGGGCTGCCGCATCTGCCTGGGCAACACCTACCATCTGGGTTTGAGGCCGGTGGGTGGGGTCTACCCTGGGGTGGAGAGGGCGGTGGCGGAGCATGGGGAGTCAGCGGGTATCTCCTAGGCTCCCGCACACCTCCAAAAGTCAGTCAACAAACCGTATTGCGCGCCCCTGTGGTACAGGCCCTGTGCTGGGCGTGAAAGAGCAACGGGGAGAAAAGCCGTTCATCCCCGTCCTCCCACACCGGCCTCCAGTGTCTTGCTTACTCCTAAACGGACATTCTTCTCTCAACCCAGGGCCCGGAGCTAATCCAGAAAGCCCACGGTCTACACGGCTTCATGAATTGGCCCCATAATTTGCTGACGGTGAGGTGGGGTTAGGGCTGGGATCCGAGGATACTTCTGTAGAGTGAGGGGTCTCCCATCTCCAACTCGTGACAGCCCTGCGGTGGGGTTTCCCCCAGGACAGCGGCGGCTTCCAGATGGTGTCCTTGGTGTCTCTGTCCGAGGTGACTGAGGAGGGCGTCCGCTTCCGTTCCCCCTACGACGGTGATGAGACCCTTTTGAGCCCAGAGAAGTCGGTGCAGATCCAGAACGCCCTAGGTGAGTGGACCCCCAGGGAGTCATCCTTTCCCCTGTCTATCCGGAGTGAATGTGAGGTGGGCACTGATGCTTCGGTGCTGTGTGATTTTAAGCAATTATGCTTTTCCTCCTTAGCTCCAGTGTAGCCAGCTCAATGGGGGAATACCTAATAGTACATCCTTAGTAAGATTGCTGACAAGAATAGATGAGGTAGGCTGGGCGTGGTGGTTCACCCCTGTAATCCCATTACTTGGGAGGGCAAGGTGGGTGGATTGCCTGAGCTCACGAGCTGGAGACCAGCCTGAGCAAGAACGATACCCCGTCCCTAAAAAACAGCCAGTGTTGTAGCTGGCGCTTGTAGTTGCAGCTACTCGGAAGGCTGAGGCAAGAGAATCGCTTGAGTCCAAGAGTTTCAGGTTGCTGTGAGCTATGTTGCTATGTCACTCTATCCAGGATGACCAAGTGAGACTCCGTCTCAAAAGAAAGAGAATACACGAGTTAATATTGGTAAATCTCTTATCATAGTGCCTGGCTATAGTAATTTTTATTATTATCATTATTCTTATCATTTTCCCCCCTTATTTATTTACAGACAGAGCTTCATTTTCTTGCAGGTTAGAATGCCATTGCCTTGCTCACAGCAACCTCAAACTTCTGGGTTAAAGTAAACTTTTTTGCCTCAGCTTCTTGAGTAGCTAGGACCACAAGCGCCTGCCTCTAGTCCGGCTACTTTTTGTATTTTTATTAGAGACAGGGTCTCACGAGCTCCAGGTTCCTCTAGCCTTCACCTCCCAGAGTGTTAGGATTAACATTTGTGGGCCACCACACCTGAGCCTATAAATTCTCTTAAAATATTATATATATATAAAATTTTTTTTGAGGCAGAGCCTCAAGCTGGCGCCCTGGGTAGAGTGCATCACAGCTCACAGCAACCTCCAACTCCTGGGCTCAAGCGATTCTCCTGCTTCTGCCTCCCAAGTAGCTGGGACTACAGGCACCCACCACAATGCCAGGCTATTTTTTGGCTGCAGCGGTCATTGTTGTTTGGTGGACCCAGGCTAGATTTGAACCTGCCAGCTCTGGTGTATGTGACTGGCGCCTTAGCTGCTTGAGCCACAGGCGCTGAGCCAATATATGTATATTTTTCTTAAGAGAGTCTTATTTTGTCGCCCTCGGTAGAGTGCTGTGGGTTCACAGCTCACAGCAACCTCCAACTCTTGGGCTTAGGCAATTCTCTTGCCTCAGCCTCCCAAGTAGGTGGGACCACAGGTGCCTGCCACAACGCCCAGCTATTTTTTGTTGCAGTTTGGCTAGGGCTGGGTTTGAACCCGCCACCCTTGGTTTATGGGGCCATCACTTTACTCACTGAGCCATGGGCACCGCCCAAAAATCTCTTAATATTAATATTAACTGA
This sequence comes from Galagoides demidoff, assembly GCA_963574575.1. NCBI lineage: Eukaryota > Metazoa > Chordata > Mammalia > Primates > Galagidae > Galagoides > Galagoides demidoff. The sequence goes on along the minus strand of CAUYQV010044457.1, from coordinate 16,462 downwards.
ACAAATACCTGTTGAAATAATAGTGGCAATAAGGGAATTGAGGGAGGCTTTAGGCCTTGCCCATCTCTAATAATATTCCCAGTTCTTTGAAAATGATGATTAACATTTTCTCAATCATGTAAAGTACTGGCTGGGTGCTGTGGCTCAAGTCTGTGATCCTAGCACTTTGGGATGTCGAGGTAGGTATATTGCCTGAGCTCAGGAGTTCAGACCTGCCTGAGTAAAAGCGAGACCCCATCTCTACTACAAACAGAAAAATTAGCCAGGTGTTGTGACAGGTGCCTGTAGTCTCAGATACTCAGGAGGCTAGGCGAGAGGATCACTCAAACCCAGGAGTCTGAGACTGCTGTGAGCTATGACACCATAGCACTCTACCCAGGGCCACTGAGTGAGATTATCTAAACAAAAAAAGTCCTGCTAAGGGCGGTGCCTGTGGCTCAAAAGGGTAGGGCGCTGGCCCCATATGTCAGAGGTAGCAGGTTGAAATCCAGCCCCCAGGCTCGGCGCCTGTGGCTCAAGTGGCTAGGGCACCAGCCACATACACCTAAGGTGGTGGGTTTGAATCCAGCCCGGGCCCGCCAAACAACAATGACGGCTGCAACCAAAAAATAGCTGGGCATTGTGGTGAGTGCTTGTGGTCCCAGCTACTTGGGAGGCTGAGGCAGGAGATTTGCTTGAGCCCAGGAGTTGGAGGTTGCTGTGAGCTGTAATGCCACGGCACTCTACCCATGGGGACAGCTTGAGGCTCTGTCTTAAAAAAAAAAAAAAAGAAAGAAACCCAGCCCTGGCCAAAAAAAAGAAGTCCTGTAAAGTACAAAGGAATCTGTCTAAAACAAACAAAACAAAACAAAAGTACTAAGGAAATTTAGGGCCAATCCTTTCTTTCCCCATTTTCCTAACTGATTGGTGATGTGGAGTGGAAGAAATATGTGCTCTTCCCTTCTTTGGTTCATGGCTAAGGCCCCCCTTATCTAATAAAAGATAAATTAACAGGAGAAAAGCATTCAAATTTCATTAATATGATACAGTATGATACAAGAGTCTAAAGAAGTGAAGATCCAAAAAATCGAGAAACCTGTATATTTTTATGATAAGTTTAATGAAAAAGTGGATAGTTGTGAAGAAGTATTATTTGACAAAGGGGATATGATTTAGGTTGGGGTCATTGCCCTTGCCTGTAATGCAAGCACTTTGTGAAGCTGAGGCAGGAGGATCACTTGAGGCCAGGAGTTTGAGACCAGCCTGAGCATGAGTGAGACACATCTCTACAAAAGAATAAAAATATTAGCCCTGTATTGTGCCATGTGCCTATAGGCTCACCTACTTGGGAGGCTGAGGTAGAGAGATCACAGGTGTTTGAGGTTTCAGTGTAGTATAGGGTATGGATGTACAAATACCTGTTTTATTCCTTGCTTTCAATTCTTTTGGGTATCTACCCACAAGTGGAATCTCTGGATCATAGGGTATATATACTTGACTTTTATTACATCAATGCTTATAAATCCCCATACTAAACTGTTTTTTTTTTTTTTTTGGCTAGGGCCAGGTTTGAACCTGCTACCTCCAGTATATGGGGCTGGCACCCTACTCCTTTGAGCCACAGGCGCTGCCCCTAAACTGTATTTTTCTTCGAGCCCTTTTCTTTGGTAAGAAACTAAATTGGAGACAGATTCTGTCTATGTGACCTGGGTAGAGTGCCATGGCATAATCATAGCTCACTACAACCTCAAACTCCTGAGCTCAAGCAATGCTACTGCCTCAACCTCCTAAGTAGCTGGGACTACAGGCATTCCAGGCATGTGCCATTACACCTGGCTATTTTTCCTACTTTTTTTTTTTTTAGTCAGATTGGGTCTTACTCATGGTGAGGCTGGCCTCGAACTCCTAGCTCAAGTGATCCTCATGTCTTGGCCTCCCAGAGCGCTGGGATTATAGGCATTAGCCACTATGCCCAGCCAAGAACTAAATTGGATTTTTTTTGAGACAGAGTCTCAAGTTGTCACCCTGGGTATAGTGCTGTGGCAAGAAAATCACCTAAGCCCAAGAGCTGGAGGTTGCTATGAGCTGTGACACAATGGCACTCTGCCGAGGATGACAACGTGAAACCCTGTTTCTGAAAAAAAAAAAAGAAATAAAGATTTTATGCATTTCTTAACAGGTCAATGAAAAATCATTTGATTTTCCTCTAACATAAAGTGCTTTTCTCCTCTAGTTTGCTTTTATGTACAAAGGTTGCTTCTGCATTTACTTGTTGAAGGCCTGGGACTTTTGCCTCAAGGGGTGTTCTGGCCTGTATGAGGCTAGTTGTGTCCTTATGTTATGTTGTCAGTTTACTTTATTCTCAGTTCCTTGAATTTTTTTTTTTATTTGTTTGTTTGTTTTGAGACAGGAGCCTCAAGCTATCCCCCTGGGTAGAGTGCCGTGGTATCACAGCTCACAGCAACCTCCCACTCCTGGGTTCAAGCGAGTCTTCTGCTTCAGCCTCCCGAGTAGCTGGGACCACAGGCGCCCGCCACAACGCCCGGCTATTTTTTGCTTGCAGCCGTCATTGTTGTTGGCGGACCTGGGCTGGATTTGAACTCGATACCTTGGGTGTATGTGGCTGGTGTCTTAGCCACTTGAGTCACAGGTGCCGAGCCAGTTCCTTGTATTTTGGGGAGTAATTCATTTGATCTAGTCCGTAGTTCACATTAGGATTCAATCCTAGTGTCGTACATTCCATGGGTTTGGACAAATACACAATGACATGTATCCACTATTATTATAGTATCATGCAGAATACTAAAATTCCTCCTTGTTCTGTGAAAGCCTTTTATTAGAAAACTCTCTGGGCCAGGCTGGGTGGCTCACACCTGTATTCCCAGCACGCTAGGAGGCCGAAGCAGGTGGATTTCCTGAGCTCAGAAGTTGAAGACCAGCCTAAGCAAAGTGAGACTCTGTCTTTACAAATAGAAAAACTACCCAGGTGTTGTGGTGGGTGCCTGTAGTACTTGGGAGGCTGAGGCAAGAGAATTGCTTGAGCCCAAGAATTTGAGGTTCCTGTGAGCTATGAAGCTATAGCACTCAACCCCAGGGTGACTGAGTGAACTCTATCTCAAAAAAAGAAAAAAAAAGATAAAGAAGTCTCTGGGGCGGCGCCTGTGGCTCAGTGGGCCTGGGGCAGACCTGTGGCTCAGCCCCATATACCAAGGGTGGTAGGTTCAAACCCAGCCCCAGCCAAACTGCAACAAAAAAATAGCTGGGTATTGTGGGCGTCTGTAATCCCAGCTACTTGGGAGGCTGAGGCAGGAGAATTGCCTAAGCCCAGGAGTTGGAGGTTGCTGTGAATTATGTGGCGCCACGTCACTCTAGTGAGGGCAATAAAGTAAGACTCTGCCTCTACAAAAGAAAAAAAAAAAAGAAAGAAAGAAAAGTCTCTGGATGTTAGAATTTGGGAAAGAAACCTTTTTTAGTCTCACTGTCTCCCTTGGTAGAGTGCTATGGAGTCACAGCTCACAGCAACCTCAAACTCTTGGGCTTAAGCAATTCTCTTGCCTCAGCCTTCCTGGTAGCTGGGACTATTGATGCCGGCCACAATGCCTGGCTATTTTTAGAAATGAGGACTCGCTCTGCCTCAGGCTGGTCTCAAACCTGTAAGTTCAGGCAATCCACCCACCTCGGCCTCCCAGAGTGCTAGGATTAAATGCAGGAGCCACCACGCCTGGCCCTGGAAAGGAACTTTTGTTCAGGGCTGTACCATGGTTTATTTAACCACAGCTCTACTGATGGGTGCTTGGTTGGCTTTCCTGTCTTCTGATGCTGGACCTTGTAGTGAGGAATCACTTTATCAATTTTGGGATTTAATCCATGTGCTAGGACAGAATTTTAGGTTAGGGGAGGCAACATCAGATCTACATTTGAAAAACCTTCCTCTTGGCTTGGCGCCTGTGGCTCAATCGTCTAAGGCGCCAGCCACGTACACCTAAGGTGGCGGGTTCAAATCCCCAGTCCGGGCCCGCCAAACAACAATAATGGCTGCAACCAAAAAATGGCTGGGTGTTGTGGCAGGGGCCTGTGGTCCCAGCTACTTGGGAGGCAGAGGCAGGAGACTCGCTTGAGCCCAGGAGTTGGAGGTTGCTATAAGCTGTGATGCCAGCCATGGCACTCTACCCATGGGGATAGCTTGAGGCTCCGTCTCAAAAAAAAAAAAAAAAAAAAAAGAAAGAAAAACCTTCCTCTTGCCACTGTATAAACAGATTGGGAGAACAAACTAGGAGTCAGCAAGACCCTAGAAGGGTTCTTTGAGAGGTCCAACCTGTTCCCAAAAAGAGTTGGGGACCTTCCCAGTGATGGTGCTCCTATGTCACCCTCAGGCTCAGATATCATCATGCAGCTGGACGACGTTGTGAGCAGCACCGTGACAGGGCCACGAGTGGAGGAGGCCATGTACAGGTGTGTGTGTGTGTGTATACGTGCGCATACACATGTTAGGGTAGGGGATCCTGCTCCTACGGTCTTGTGACCAGGACCCTCTTACAGGTCAATCCGCTGGTTGGACCGGTGCATTGCAGCCCATCAACGGCCAGATAAACAAAACCTCTTCGCCATCATCCAGGGTGGGCTGGACGAAGATCTCCGTGCTACCTGCTTAGAAGGTGTCCTTGTTAAAAACCCCATTTTGTCCTCAAACCTTTCCTACCCCTCTTTCCCATTCCAGTAAGTCTTTTTCTTTTGAGGCAGAGTCTCACGATGTTGCCCTCAGTAGAGTGCTGTGACATCACAGCTCACAGCAACCTTAAACTCTTGAGCTTAAGAGATTCTTTTACCTCAGCCTCCCAAGTAGCTGGGAATACAGGGCCCCACCACAACACCTGGCTATCTTTTGGTTTCAATTGTCATTGCTGTTTAGCAGGCCGCAGCTGGGTTCGAACCTGCTAGCTTTGGTGTATGTGGCCAGCGCCCTATACACTGAGCTAGGGGTGCCGAGCCCAGTAAGTCTTTTTAAGAGAAACCTACTGGCTGAGTGCTCATGGCACAGTGGTTATGGCACTGCCCACATTCACCGAGGCTGGCAAGTTCAAACCCGACCTGGACCAACTAAACAACAATGATAACTGCAACAAAAAAATAGCCAGGCAATTGGCAGGCACCTATAGTCCCAGCTACTTGGAAGACTGAGGCAAGAGAATAGTTTAAGATCAAGAGTTTGAGGTTGCTATGAGCTGTGATGCACAGCACTCTACTAAAAAAAAAAAAAAAAAGAGAGAGAGAAAGAGAGACCCATTGTCTGCACTTCAGTTCATGTCACAATTAATTCAGTGTGCATAGATATATATGAAAGTGGAAACCAGGCCAGGTATGGTGTCAGGCTCCTGTAGTCACAGCTAATCAGCAGGCTGAGGCAGGAGGATCACTTGAACCTAAGAGTTTGAGATTGCTGTGAGCTATGATGCCATGGTACTCTACCCAAGGTGACAAAGTGAGACTTTGTCTAAAAAAAAAAAAAAAAAATGTGGAAACCAAGTCTTCATGAAGAGCTACTTTTTTTTTTTTTTTTCACCTTATCGCCCTTGCTAGAGTGCCATGGTGTCATATAGCTCACAGCAGCCTCCAACTCCTGGGCTCAGGTGATTCTCTTGCCTCAGCCTCCTGAGTAGCTGGGACTCGGCGGAGTTTGAGGCTACATTGAGTTATGAAGATGCCATGGCACTCTACCCTTGGCACAAAAGAGTGAGACTATGGGCCGGGCATGGTGGCTCACTCCTGTAATCTCAGCACTTGGGAGGCCGAGAAGGGTGGACTGCCTGAGCTCACAGGTTTGAGATCAGCCTGAGCCAAAGTAAGACCCCATCTCTAAAAATAGCCAAGCATTGTGGTGGGTGCCTGTGGTCCCAGTTACTTGGGAGGCTGAAGCAAGAGAATTACTTGGGCCCAAGAGTTTGAGGTTGTTGTGAGACTCTGTCTCCAAAAAATAAATAAATAAATAAATAAATAAAATAGTGAGCCTAAGTCTTTTTTTTTTTTTTGAGACAGAGTCTTATTATGACACCCTCAGTAGAGTGCTGTGACATCATAGCTCACAGCAAACTCAAATTCTTACGCCTAAGTGATTCTCTTGCCTTAGCCTCCCAAGTAGCTGGGACTAAATGTGCCTACCACAAGGTCCATCTGTTTTCTTTTCTTTCTTTTTTTTTTTTTTTAAGATATCTTTTTATTTTGCAGTTTTTGGGTGGGGTTGGGTTTGAACCTGCTACCTCTGGTATATGGGGCCAGTGCTCTACTCCTTTGAGCCACAGGTGCCGCCCCCAGTCCATCTGTTTTCTTGTTGCAGTTGTCATTGTTGTTTAGCAGGCCTGGGCTGGGTTTGAATCAGCCTGCCTCAGTGATGTGACCAGCACCCTAACTACTGAGCAAGAGGTGCTGAGCCAAGCCATATGTCTTAATTTTAAAAAGGGGGGGGGGCAGCGCCTGTGGCTCAGTGGGTAGGGCAGCGTCCCCATATATCAAAGGTGGTGGAGTTCAAACCTGGCCCCAGCCAAACTGCAACAAAACAATAGCCGGGTGTTGTAGTGGGCTCCTGTGGTCCCAGCTACTGGGGAGGCTGAGGCAAGAGAATCGCCTGGGCCTAAGAGTTGGAGGTTGCTGTGGGCTGTGATGCCATGGCCCTCGATCTACCAAGGGCGATAAAGTGAAACTCTCTCTTTTTTTTTTTTTTTTTGAGACAGAGCCTCAAGCTGTCCCCATGGGTAGAGTGCTGTGGCTTCACAGCTCACAGCAACTTCCAACTCCTGGGCTCAAGCGAGTCTCCTGCCTCAGCCTCCCGGGTAGCTGGGACCACAGGCACCTGCCACAATGCCCGGCTATTTTTTGGTTGCAGCCGTCATTGTTGTTTGGTGGGTCCAGGCTGGATTTGAACCCGCCACCTTAGGTGTATGTGGCTGGTGCCTTAGTCGGTTGAGCCACAGGCATTGAGCCACCCATTCTGGCCTTAAGTTATCCTCCTGTCTTGGTTCCCTGAGCAGAGGCATGAGCCACGGTACCTTAGAAGCCTCACATATTCTGTTGCAGAAATGTTAGTGTTTATGAGATGTTCATTATTCTCAAATTGGGAAAATTCTGAAACTTACTTTGGTTCCAAAGGTTTCAGCTAAAGGAATACATCTGTTGATGGTTCATGGGGAGGGTCTTGCATACATTAGTCACTCAATAAATGGAAGCTCATATCATGAGGAGACCTTCTCCTAGACAGACCAACTGTCTTTGGGTCTCTCTTTCTGTATCTCTTCCTGAGGGACTGTGGCCCTGGGGATGAGGACAAGGCACATTTCCTCTTGTCTGGTCACCCCTCATCTTACTTGTATCCCCAGAGATGACCAAGAGGGATGTGCCTGGCTTTGCCATTGGTGGCCTGAGTGGGGGTGAGAGCAAAGCCCAGTTTTGGAAGATGGTGGCTCTGAGTACCTCCCGCCTGCCTAAGGACAAGCCCCGATACCTGATGGGGGTAGGGTAAGTCAAGAGGGAGGCAGAGCACTTCCTGTGGAATGTGGTTTTGTGGGGATGCCTGTCCTGGTTGGAGGGGAGACTAAGGAGCACGTGGCTGTCTCATGGGGCGAGTTCTGTGAAAATGAGGCCCAGTCCAGGGGAGGAGTTAGTTTTGGGAGGGGGCCTAGGAAGACCGGTCTCAAGGATAGAGGCTTTCTGTTCTTCTCCCTAGCTATGCCACTGATCTGGTGGTTTGTGTTGCTCTCGGATGTGACATGTTTGACTGTGTCTTCCCCACACGGACGGCGGTAAGGCTCTGGGCACTGGTAGACATTGGGATAGGGTAGGGGGTTGGGGCTAAGGTAGGGGTAGGACAGGGAGAGTAAAAACCTATATGACCAGCCTTTCCCCCCTTTCTCCCTTAGCGCTTTGGCTCTGCCCTGGTGCCTACTGGGAACCTACAGTTGAAGAAGAAGCTGTTTGAAAAGGACTTTGGTCCCATAGACCCAGAATGCACCTGCCCCACCTGCCAGAAGTAGGCCTGGTGGTGGTTGGGAGGGCTGGGGTGAGGGGGCAGGGCTGGCTGCGCTGAACCACGCCTCCTGCTGAGCCACACCCTTCATCCTTGTCTGTAGGCACAGCCGGGCATTCCTACATGCGCTTCTGCACAGTGACAACACGGCCGCCCTGCACCACCTCACTGTGCACAACATCGCCTACCAGGTGGTCCAGTGCCCCCAGGACAGGAAAGGGTTGTGGGGGACACTGGCCTTCTGAGTACCAGTTGCTGACCCTGACTCCCCTATCTCTGCAGTTGCGCCTGATGAGCGACGTGCGCACCAGCATCGTGGAGAAGCGCTTCCCTGAGTTTGTGCGTGACTTCATGGGTACCATGTATGGGGACCCCTCCCTCTGTCCCACCTGGGCCACTGAAGCCCTCGCTTCTGTAGGAATCACACTGGACTGACTTGGCATCAGGGAAGGGAGGAAGGGGCTGGAAGTTATTGAAAGATGTTTTTGTTTTTTGGAAAGTTTTTTAATTCTAACTTAAAGAGTGTATCTGTGTCTTCTTGGGGAGGTGGCCTGTTTTGGTCCCCTACCTGGTCTGAGCATCCCTGCAGTTGGGAACACTGATAACAAGTAAGCATGGCAGGAGCTGGTGACCAGAAACCACCAAGGACAGCCCAGCATGTGCCCCTGAGTGGGAGTTGCTTCCCTTTTCCTGTGGCCCAGGTCCCCCAGCGACTCTGGAAGTGGCCACAGCTGTCTTCCCCATTTTTGCAAATGAGGAATCAGGCCTGGGGAGGGGAAGTCCTCACCCAAGGTCTTTAACATCAAGAGGGTAGTGGCTTGGTTATATCACTCTCAGTAAATAGTGATGACAATAGGTGTGATCTAGTTGGTGTCCACACTGTGCCTGGTACCATTCTAAATGGCTCTCATGTGTATTTTTTTTTTTTTTTTTGGAGACAGAGTCTGACTGTGTCATCCTGGGTAGAGTGCCGTGATATAAAGCTCACAGCAGCCTCAAACTCTTGGGCTCAAGCAGTCCTCTTGCCTCAGCCTCCTGAGGAGCTGGGATTATTGGTGACCAGCACAGTGCCTGGATATTTTTTTTTTTCTATTTTTAGTAGACACGGAATGTCCATCTTGCTCAGGCTGGTCTCAAACTCCTAAGCTCAAGCAGTCTACCTGCCTAGGCCTCCCAGAGTGCTAGAATTACAGGCATGAGCCACCAGGCCTGACCTTAATTCTTGCAGTTTTATGATGCATGTATAATTATGTTCCAACTTTAGAGAGAAGGACACTAAGGGTCAGATAAATTAAATTATTTGGTCATTATCACAACTTTAGTCCATTTGGCTATTATGAAAAAAGGTCACAAACTAGGGGGCTTATAAACAACAAATTGGCTGGGTGTGGTGACTCATTCCTGTAATCCCAGGACTGTGTCTGACTGAAGTGGGAGGACTGCTATAGACTAGGTGTTCCAGACCACCCTGGGCAACACAGTGAAACATCTCTACAGAAATATTAAAAAATAAATTAGTTGTGTGTGGTAGCATAGCTATATAGTCCCAACTATTCAAGAGCCTGAGGCAGGAGGATCTCTTGAGCCCAGGAGTACAAGGCTGAAGTGAGCTGTGCTTCTGCCACTGCACTCCCACCTGGGCAGCAAAGACTCTGTCTCTAGGCTTGGTGCCCATAGCACAGTGGTTACACGCCAGCCACATATACCAAGGGTGGCAGATTCGAACCTGGCCCAGACCAGCTAAACAATGACAACTCAATAAAAAATAGCCAGGCATTGTGGGTGTCTGTAGTCCCAGCTACTTGGGAAGCTGAGACAAAAGAATCGCTTAAGCCCAAGAGTTTGAGGTTGCTGTGAGCTGTGATGCATGGCACACACCCTCTACTGAGGGTGACAGTGAGACTCTGAGACTCTGTCGCAAACAAACAAAAAAAAAGCCCACAAAACCCTGTCTCTAAAAAGTAAAAGAAAAGGAAAGGCCAGGAGTGCTAGCTCAGGCCTGTAATCTTAGCACTCTAAGAGGGTGAGGTGGGTGAATTACTTGAGATCAGTTCAAGACTAGCCTGAGGAAGAGTGAGACCCAGGTGGTGCCTGTGGTTCAGTGAGTAAGGCGCTGGCCCCATATACCAAGGATGGCTGTTTCAAACCCAGCCCCTGCAAAACTGCAACAAAAGATAGCTGGGTGTTATGGCAGGTGCCTATAGTCCCAGGTACTTGGGAGGTAAGAGAATCACCTAAGCCCAAGAGCTAGAGATTGATATGAGCTGTGATGCTACAGCACTCTACTGAGGGCAACAAAGAGAGATTCTGTCTCTCTGGAAAAAAAAAAAAGAGCGAGACCCCAACTCTACTAAAGTAGATACTTAGGAAGCCTAGGTAAAAGTATCACTTGAGTCCAGGAGTTTGAGGTTGCTGTGAGCTAGGCTGGTGCCATTACACTCTAGCCTGGGCAACAGAATGACTCTGTTCCAAATGAAACAAACAAACAAAAAAAAGTAAAATATAAAATAAACAACAGAAGTTTATTTCTCTCAGTTCTGGAGCCCGGGAAATTCCGATCTAGGGGCCAGCCGATTCAGTGACTTGTTAGGACCTGCTTCATGATTCCATCTTTTTCAGCCACGGTAATCTAAGAGTGTCAAAGGGGCAACTCAGCTTTCTGGCTGGGGTCTCTTTTATAAGAGCCTGAATCACATTTATTGGGGCTCTGGCCTTATGACTTAATTACCTGTCAAAGGTCCTACCTCCAAATAACATTGCCTTAAGAATTGGGTTTCAGGATAGGAGTCTTGGGAGGGGCGGGGAATCACAAGCATTAAGACTATAGCAATCACCCAGTAAATGATGACCAGGCCCAGTAAATAAGATAATTTTTTTCTATTAATGCCAGCATTTTGGGTGGTTGAAGAGGAAGGATCATTTGAGCCCAGGAATTTCAGATTACCCTGGGCAATACAGTGAGACTTTCTACCTGCAAAAAGTAAGAAAAATTGGTAGAGTGCGGTGACTTGGGTCTGTAATTCCACCTACTCAATAGGCTGAGATAGTAGTATCATTTGAGCCCAGGGGCGTGAGGTGGTAGTGAGGTATGAGGGTGCCATAGCACTCCAGCCTAGAGAACTGAGGGACTGAGTGAAATGCGGTTTTTATTTTTTTAGACAGAGTCTGATACTATCTTCAGAAAAAATTGGCTCGGCACCTGTAGCTCAGTGAGTAGTACACTGGCCACATACACCAAAGCTGGCGTATTCGAGCCCGCCCCCGCCTGCTAAATAACAATGACAACTGCAACCAAAAAATAGCCAGGCATTGTGGTAGTCCCAGCTACTTGGGAGCCTGAGGCAAGAGAATCACTTAAGCCCAATAGTTGGAGCTTGCTGTGAGCTGTGATGCTACATCACTCTACGGAGGGTGACAAAGTGAGACCGTCTTAAAAAAAAAAAATTCATGGTGTGCTAAAGTTGAAGAGGCAGGGGAACAATGTTGGAAAGTCACGTGAGCAGAATGGGTAACATTTGCACCGCGTGAAGTTGTTCCGGTAAGGAACACCAGTATGGGCCGGGCCCTCATGCCTGTAATCCCAGTACTCTGGGAGGCCGAGGCGGGTGGATTGCTTGAGCTCACAGGTTTGAGACCATTCTGATCCAGAGCGAGACCTCGCCTCTAAAAACAGCCGGACGTTGTGGGGAGTGCCTGTAGTCCCAGTTACTCGGGAGGCTGAGGCGAGAGGATTGCTTGAGGGAGGGGGGAGGATGGGTGAAGGGAGGGTGATTGCGGGGATCACGCCTATGATTTTTTCCTATAAGGGTACTTGTGAATCTTTCTAAACGTCGAATATAAATGTCTTTTTTTTTAAATTTTATTGAATGGTAACTATGTACATTAATGCCCTTCTGGGGTACAGTGTGGGGTTTTCACATGCAATCTGAAATACTTCCATCAAGAATATAAATGTCTTAACACAACAATTATGAGAATGACATGATGGCTATGTTGGCCAATTGGATGAAAGTATTTCAAATTGTATATGTAACCAACACACTGTATCCCATTATAAAATGTGCACAAATATGATCTAATAATAATTTTTAAAAAGAGGATTGCTTAAGCCCAAGAGTTTGAAGTTGCTGTGAGCTATGATGTTAAAGCACCCTACTGAGGGCGACAAAGTGAGACTCTGTCTAAAAAAAAAAAAAAAGAAAGAAAGAAAAACAAACACCAGCACCGCTCCTCCTTAAAGTGCGTTGCGCCCACGCTCCCAGAGCACGTTTGCAGGCCGGAAGCAGAGATACATTCTGGGACTTGCAGTTTCCTCCTGAGTCGGAAAACCCAGACGAGACAATCGCCGTGATTCACCACGAGGTGTCGCCCTTTGGTTAGTACGGTGAGCTTCATCCTGCACTTCAGAAGACTGTTATATATATCCAACTATCACAAGGACGAACAGGACTTTCTCTGATTGACAGATACAGTTCTCTTTCAGAGTCAAGGTTCTGATGTTAAAAATCTGACCTCTTCGCCTTGTTGGTTGGAGTAACGAAGTGATACTTACATAAACCAAGGGGAAATTCTTAGGAAACTAGTGTCAAGTGACAAATCAATATGTAAGAATTAGTTCCTAACGCTATTGGCCAACGTTTTCGACTGGCGGGTCTTTCTGCCAATAAGACAAGGATATCCGCAAATGGGCGGAACCAACATGTCTTTTCTTGAAACACCGCCTACTGGCGTTGACAAATAGATATCCACCGCTATTGGTTTTTGCACAACAGTGACAGTTCTCACGTCCAAAGAGCCCTTGAGAACAACCCCAGTGGGAAGGCTTACTCAGCCATAGGGCCGTACCTCTCTTTGATTGGGTCTTGTCTCTGAGTGGCAGTACCATCGGCTAATCGAAGGCAACGTGAGGTCTTTTGGTGCAGCCCCAGAGCCGGGGCGGGAGGTTGCTCGAGTCGGGTGTCGCCAGAGAACCGGATGAGGCGGCGACTGTGAGGCCGACCCGGGAGCGGGCGTCGCGCCGAGGCCCAGGCGGGCTGGGAGCAACGGCCGTAGTTGCCGCGGGGCCAGGTCGTTGGGGGTCGGGGTCTGGGGCGGCGAGGAGCGCCGGGCGCTCGGGCCGGGAGCCGTTGGCGCCATGGGCAACCGCGGGATGGAAGAGCTGATCCCGCTGGTGAACAAGCTTCAGGACGCCTTCAGCTCCATCGGCCAGAGCTGCCATCTGGACCTACCGCAAATCGCGGTGGTGGGCGGCCAGAGCGCCGGGAAGAGCTCGGTGCTAGAGAACTTCGTGGGACGGTAAGCGAGCGCAGCAGGGACTGTGGGCGGGCGGGCGGACGGCGGCCTAGGGCGCGGAGGACGGACTGGGAATGGCGCGCCCTGCGCCACCGGCGTAACTGCGGCGCTTGCGTGGCCGCGACAGGGACGGAGACAGCCTGTGTGTCGCCCTGGTTGGAGGTCTTCCTACAGGGGCTGGGGAGCCAACTCAGGCCCCCGGAGCGGTCTCACGGCTCCAGGTCCGTGAGACAAGAGGTACAACAGACCCTTGCCGTTTGTCTTGTCTCAGCTTTTGTGGGTGAAATGTGCCATCTGGTTGCCTGTGGGTCAGAGTTTGATCCCTATTCTCTGTTTGGTTGTCTGATGGCGTGAAACCTGCCACCTAGATATCTATTAGGGTGACCCTTGCCGTCTGGCTGGATATTCATTAATCTGGAAGCAGCCTCCGTTGTCTGGTTGGTTATGGTTGTGTCCTGGGCTGGTACCCTCCGACCCCCACCATTTGGCTGTCCATCTGTCCAGACCCACCTGGCGGACCCCTGGTTTCTGACTAGTCACCTGGGGTGACCTCCGCTCTCTGGGCGTCCATGCTTGCCTTTTACAGACTTAAGTAGTTAGTAGTCTCGCCGTGGTAGGGCCGGTGGTCCCTACTGACCTCCACTGTCTGAGGGGCTGGCTGGCTGAACCCTAAGGGACCCTGTTGTTGGGTTTTCTCAGGCTGACTCTTCTTGGTCCCTGGTTAACGCTGGGTTCTCTCTTTTTTTTTTTTTTTTTTTTTTTAGACGGATCCTCAAAAAAAGGATGGCATCACAGCTCACAGCAACCTCCAACTCCTGGGCTCAAGCGAGTCTCCTGCCTCTCCTCCCAAGTAGCTGGGACTACAGGTGCCCGCCACAACGCCCGGCCATTTTTTGGTTGCAGCCATCATTGTTGTTTGGCGGCCCGGGCTGGGAATTCGAACCCGCCACCTTGGGTGTACGTGGCTGGCGCCTTAGCCGATTGAGCCACAGGCGCAGAGCCTGGATTCTCTCTTACAAGTGTCTAGTCTGCTCATCACTGCCCCTGTCTAGCCCAACTTTCCTGGCAGGAGGTGGGGAGGTGGAGGAGAGTATGGAGCTAAAGGATAAAGCTTGAACCCCCACTTTCCTTGTCCATTTCGAAGTAAAAACTTGGGGGGGCACTTTCTCCAAGATTCCTTTCTAGTCCATGTCAGGGTGCTCCAGGGAACCCAGGGCCCAATCACCAGTTGCAGCCTATGAGTCAGAGGCCTTCCTTGCAGCCTGGAAAGGGGTTTTCTTGCCTGATCAGGCCTCAGTGAGAAGAGCTGGGATGTAGCCTTCCCTGGGTAGCCCTGAGAATCTTCAGTGTGCCCATCTGTCCAGTGCACAAATTCCACTCTCTGGGCTGTTTCCAGGATTCAGGAAGCAAATGAACCAGAACAGTCTTCCCCTCCCCTTTGCCTTGCCTCTTGCGTCTCTATCTCTTGGATGGGCGGCCATTTCTCCATTCCAGGAAGTACTCCATTTGTGAAGGTGTGGCTGCCAAATGATGGCCTCCTCCTCCTTGTCCTCATTGTTATTGTTATTACTGTGCTTATCAGTGATTAGGGGTCATGTTCATTCAGCAAGCCCTTGACTGCATCTTTATTGGCTGGGCATCTGGAATCCCACAATGAATGAGTAGGGAGAAAGAGTTCTGTTTTATCATCCCTACCTTGGAGATAAGCCAGAAGGAAGGAAGTCTGAAAGGACTTGGTGTTCACTCAAGGCCACCAGGCTGGTGCAAGGCAGACTGGCTGAGTGACCAGCCCTCCTGGTTGTATAGCCCTGTTCCTGCCATCCAGAACCTTGGGGGTTTTGCTCTCAGCAGCATGAATTTCCTTCTTTACATGTTTGGCTCTGGCTCTTTGCCCTCTGACTACTGTGGTGGAAAGGTGTGGACTTGGGGTCAGCAGTGCCTGGCCTGATCTCAGGCTGAGCTGTGATCCCCTCTGAGTGGCAGTCATCCTTTCTAGCCAGGCTTCTGGTGGGGGCATCTGCAAAGCTCTATTGTATTGGCCTTGTGACTTTGCACAGGTTGTTTGACCTCTCAAAGCCTCAGTCTCCCTCCTAAAAATGGGGCAGTGGATGGCCCATTGCAAGACTGTTGGAAGGATGCAGTGACATGGTGCCTTGAAAGTGCTTGCTTAGCACGGGACCTGGCACACAGTAGGCCTATGTGGACTGGACTGTTATTCACCCAGCTTATTCCTTTCATATTGATGACCAAGCTAGCCACAGTTAAAGTACTTTGACTTAAGCCTATAAAGGTAGCATTGTTATGATTCCCATTTTACAGACCAGGAAACTGAGGTTCAGAGTGCTGAGCAAAGTGCTTTTGGTCAAGGCTGCTCAGTGAGGAATTGGGGGCCTGGGTTTGGGGATATAGGCATCTCCTTTCTCCACCTCTTATCATTTCCTCTAACCATTGCTCTTCTCTCCTGCCCACCTGGCATCTGACAACTATCAGCTACTACTGTCCAACCTTGTACAATTGTATACTGCAGAAGTTGCTTGTTAAGAGCATCAATTCAGTGCCACAGTTTGAATCCAACTCCCTACTTCCTTTTGTGAATTTGGCCAAACCAAATGGAGAACGTGTTTACTCCTTGGCACTGGAGATGTGTACAGTGGGCATCCTGGCTGACTTCAAGGTGTGAACCTGAGAGCATGTCAAGGGCCCGTGGTACGCAAGGCTTCAACACATTCTTAGAAAATCCCCTCCTTGTGGATTTTCTAAGAATGTGGTCAGGGTGCGGTGGCTCATGCCTGTAATCTTAATACTCTGGGTGGCTGAGGCAGGTGAATTGCTTTTTTTTTTTTTTTTTGAGGCAGAGTCTCACTTGGTCACTCTTGATAGACTGCTATGGCATCTTAGCTCACAGGAACCTCAAACTCTTGGGTTCAAGCGATTCTCTTGCCTCAGCCTCCCAGGTAGCTGGGACTACAGGTGACCACAGCAAGACCTGACTATTTTTTAGAGATGGGGGTCTCACTCTTGCTTAGTCTCAAACTCATGAGCTCAGGCAATCCACCCACCTCAGCCTCCCAACTGCGGGGATTACAGGCATGAGCCACTCCTCTCAGTTATGGTGAATTGCTTGAGCTCAGGAGTAAGAGACCTGCCTGACCCAGAGCAAGACCCTGCTCATCTCAT